>BGPR01004836.1:24972-53755 GCA_013235015.1 Araneus ventricosus
CTGAGGTCAAAAATTTTGTATTTTCGTGATGAAGGTAAATCAAAGGCTATAGTAAACCAAAAACTCTTAATTTACAGGACTTTACTCACCCAATAAGAATCATAAAAAACAATAAATACTTTCTGGATAATTTAATAAAAATTGTCGAAATAACTAGGCTACAAAAAATGTCTTCACCATGCTAAAGCTAAGGCACAAGTGGAATGACTACAAAAGTAGGAAATTGAGCCAGTCGTTTTGTGAAAAAAGTAATGTTGAAACGATTTTATTATTTTTAAAAGAGATAAATTAAGAAAACAGGTTGTAATGATGTTAAATAAAATCAAGAATTCTGGCTTGCCTGGGGGCTAGCCCGATAGCCCCCCCTGGATTCGCCACTGGTCAAGGGCAATGGAAAACGTGATCCGCGTCACGCGACCACAAGGGCAAAGTGGTGAGTTTAGTTTTGGAATCTGTAGGTAACAGGGGAATGGGACTGTGTCCCGTTAAAAAAGTAAACTAAGTGTTGTTGGACCAGTAATTTTTTTTTTATATATACACAGGGCACGAAACTCCTGGTCCTCTTCCCGAATCTGAGTCATAATTTTCCCAGTTTGAAATCCTTCGTGACGAGCAAAATTGTTTACCAAATGTTGAAGGCTTAGGATTTCATTGCTAGCTGATCAATGAGAGATCGCGGATGTTAGTTCTCTGTGGTCAAATACTCATAGCTTCACTTGATGAATGATGTACGCAATTCACAAATGCTGTTTTTGATCCTGAACATTATTCAATTCAGACGATATATTCTTAGGCAGAGTCGTAGCCAGAAATTTGTGAAGGGGGGTGCCTAAGTATGGGATGTAAGGATTGTGTATATAGGAAATGAATAATTTGAAAATTTGTCCATATCTTTAAAAATAAACTTATCATAGTTAAACATCATAATAAAACTCAAATTTATTTTACATTTTGTTATTTATTGGTTTTATTTTAACATTTCCGATATTTCCACAATGTTACCGTTTAATAATGACATAATTGACAAAATGAAATATTTACGAATTCCATCTTTAAGAATTCCAGAATCCGATGTCCCCGCAAGAATTTCGCTCGAGAGCAAAATATTGACAGTCTTTACGTGGATGCTAGAAATGGTTCTGTTCTTCGATATCTCTTTGGCAGATGTGATAATTTACAACGATTACATTAGTTGATTTTTTTATTCATGCAGTTTAAAAAATGTGAACAGTCAGACAGCATTTGATGGATTTTAGAATCTTGGCTACTTTAAATATTCTGTATTCTTGTGGGCTTTGAAATAAAAAAGTCTGTTGTGAGGTTATGATCATTGCAGAACTTGAAAATATGCTCCTTCCTCTTTTAGAAGCATTTAAAGTGATTTAGCCATAAATTGAAAACTACCTATTATCTTTAGATGATTGTGGAAATTTATATCTATTAGTGCCAAACCTCATTAGGGACACTATGTATGCACCATGACATCTGTTTAATTAGAATTTTCTTGGAAATTAAGCAGGTTGATATGCATCCGCGATTAAACTTCTTCCAGGGGTTGCAACTGAGATTACGGCAGGAATCGTTTTTCATTTCCACTTTCACAGTATCGATATTCCAAAGAAACAACTGTTGCAGATTCTTTTTAAAAAAAATAATTGATTATCTGTGTATTTTCCCAAACTTTTCCCTAATCAGTCCTTCTTTTTGTACTTGTCGATAATAGCAATACGTAACTGAACGAAATTTGCCCTGAGGTCATAAAAATTTTGTATTTTCGTGATGAAGGTAAAATCTGAAGGCTAAAGTAAACCAAAACTCTTTAACTTTACAGACTTTACTCACCTGACAATAAGAATCATAAAAAACAATACAATACTTTCGATAATTTAATAAAAATTACAATGAAATAACTAGCCAAAAAATGTCTTCGACCATGCTAAAGCTACAAGTACAAGTGGAATGACTACAAAAGTAGGAAAATTTTCGAGCCAGTCAAGCCAGAAAGTAATGTTGAAACGATTTTATTATTTTTTTAAAAGAGATAAATTAAGAAAAAACAGGTTGTAATGATGTTAAATAAAATCAAGAATTCTGGCTTGGCTCTGGGGGGGGCTGTAGCCCGATAGCCCCCCCCCCTGGATTCGCCACTGGTCAGCGGGCAATGGAAAACGTAGTGATCCGCGTCACTTGGTCGACAACAAGGGCAAAGTGGTGAGTTTAGTTTTTGGAATCTGTGTAGGTAACAGGGGAATGGACCGTGTCCCGTTAAAAAGTAAACTAAGCATTTGTTGTGGACCAGTAATTTTTTTATATACACGACAGGGCACGAAACTCCTGGTCCTCTTCCCCGAATCTGAGTCATAATTTTCCCAGTTTGAAATCCTTCGTGATCGAGCAAAATTGCTTACCAAATGTTGGAAGGCTGGTGATTTCATTTGCTAAGCTGATCAATGAGAGATCGCAGATGTTAGTTTCGTTGGCAAATTACTCATAGCTTCACTTGGATGAATGATGCGATACGCAATTCACACGCCTGTTTTTCGTTGATCCTGAACATTATTCAATTAGACGATATATTACTAGGCAGAGTCGTAGCCAGAAATTTGTGAAGGGGGGTGCTCAAGTAAGGGATGTGGGCGACATCAGGTTATAGGAAATGAATAATTTGAAAATTTGTCCATATCTTAAAAATAAACTTATCATAGTTAAACATCATAATAAAACTACAATTTTATTTTACATTTTGTTATTTATTGGTTTTATTTAACATTTCGATATTTACACAATGTTACCGTTTAATAATGACATAATTACAAAATGAAATATTTACGAATTCCATCTTTAAGAATTCCAGAATCCCGATGTCCCCGCAAGGCAATTTCTTGCCGAGAGCAAAATATTACAGTCTTTATTGTGGATGCTAGAATGGTTCTGTTCTTCGATATCTCTTTGGCACGTTGATAATTTACACGATTAATTACATTAGTTGATTTTTTATTCATGCAGTTTAAAAAATGTGAACAGTCATGGACAGCATTTTGATGGATTTTAGAACTTGGCTATTTTAAATATTCTGTATTTCTTGTGGGGCTTTGAAATAAAAGTCAGTTGTGCATTGAGGTCAGGGGCAAATATTGCGCAGAACTTGAAATATGCTCCTTCCTCTTTTTAGGCAAGCCAGTTAAAGCGATTTAGCCAATTAAATTGAAAACTCCTATTATCTTTAGATGATTGTGGAAATTTATATTCTATTGCAGGCAATATTTGAATAGTGAATGCTGCACTGTCGACAACTTCTTCAGGGGTTGCTAACTGAGATGTTACGGCAGGAATCGCTTTTTCATTGCCTACTTCCACAGTATCGATATTCAAAGACAAATCAACTGTTGCAGATTCTTTTTTAAAAAATAATTCGATTATCTGTGTATTTTCCGCACTTTTCCCTAATAGCAGTTTCTTTTGTACTTGTCGATAATGGCTGCCTGGGAGCTTTCTCTTTTTCTTTATCTGTCTCTATTTGTTTGAATTTACTTCTTGTCCAATATTTTCCCTATCAAATGAAGAAAATATGCAATTGCTTTTTTGCAAATAAAACTTTTACGCCGCCCCCCCCCCGAAGGAAAATCGTTAAAGCGAATCGTTTTTAAAAACGCTGTTGCAGATTACAATCTTTAAGAATCATTTCCTTTCCTTATTATTTCCTTAAATCCTTCCCTTCTGTTTCTTTAATAATTGAATTTCAGTAATTTATAAGCAAATTAAACTTCTTTAGTATCTAGAAGTTGGAAACACACGCGATTTCGTCGCCAATGTGGTTACCTGAGGAATTGAGCGGATTAGTTCCATTGGCAACCCATCGGCTAGAACGCTTACGTCATGGCAAGCGTTTCGCGTTTTTGAGTTCTTTACATACTACGCGGATTTTTATAAAACTTTAAAAAAAAATCTAAATATTTAATTAAATAATAAAATATATTTTAATTAGGATGAATTAAATTAGTAAAAAAATGACAAATAGCACTTGGGTTTATTTAGTGATTATATATTTTTCCGATCACATAATTCAGAGATTTTTTCTTTGCCTTATAATAAAAATCGTTTGCATGAAATTTTTTATGTTGCTTGGTCATATTTTGGAATTTATGATTTTGAATGCTGTCTTCACTTGCGCGATGGTTTCGTTAATGCAACGCATTGTTCATTTTTCTTTTTCATATATTTAGAGAGTTTCTTCTCAAGTGAAAATATTAGAACTGAGTAGAGTAAGTCTTAATCTTTTACTATTACTTGTTCTGCTGCTTCATTAGAGTAATTAAATGAAGCCGATTCCGTGCATTCACTAAGTTAGCGAAGCTACTAGGTTCCCGCTTTGCTGAAAGCGAAGCCGCTGATGTTTTTTTAAGTTAAAAAAATTTGCCCGGTGCCCACTTCAGATGCCCCAGGCATCGCGAGAACAATTTCTCCTGCTTCATTAGAATAATTGAAAGAAACATATTCCTTACATTCAATGAGCTAGGAAAGGTAGTAGTTCTGTTGAAATCCTACATTTAAAACGGGAGATAGAGCAACGACAAACCACAAACGCAAATGGGTTCGAAAAATGATTAAACTTGAAACGATTAACTTTTAACTGTGACCGATGCACGTTTGTTTACCATTCATCCATCTTGCTTTGGCGCGCTGGCGCCGTTTTAACTAGAGTGTGTTCCAACTTGTAGATTTCAACCTTAAAGTTTTCTTACCTAATTTTAAAAAAGATTTGAATTCAAAAAATAATCTCTTATTAAAAATTATAAGCACTTCTTTTTTAAAAAAATTAAAATGAACAATACCAGAAACATAAATATTTTTAAAACATAAAACATTTTGATTAAAATATTGATTGGGATGGCTGTATCAAACAGTAATCAACTTAAAATTTTCTGGCGTAAATGTATGTTGATAGAAAAACATGGAATGTTTCTTACCGCAACAAAAGATCCCAAGATTCAATCACACAAATGTATTTACATCATAATCCAATTACAAATGTGTGGGTGCAAGCAGCACTATCAAAATTATATGTACAATATTAATACTTCAATAATTAATTCACAACATATGAACTTGGTATTCACGTAGCAAACTAAGAACAGGCTTTCAAAAATCAATTCTTAAACGAAATGAACAATCATTTTCATCATTGCCATCCATTCTAAGAATTACGGAGCTGCATGTTTATATAATTTTAAGAACGAACCTTCTCGAAAAAGGAAATATCTCGAACTTTTTAACATAACGATTTGTTGATCGACATCTAGAATATTCTAGAGGTAATGAGAGCAGATTTCAGTAAATTTTCCCTAAAAGAATTTCAGCTTATAGCTTGCATAGAGGGTAAAATTAAACTGAGATAAGGCTGTGTAGATTGATCATTATTTTTCAGAAAACAAAAACGAAGGTGAAAAATAAAATGAAAAAGTGATGAAAATTAAAAAGAAAAATGGAGTGAAGTTGAACAACAGAACAGGGATCTAATGAAAAAAGTACGTACCTTAAATTACTAAAAATCAGAAGGAACTTCAGGCAGCTTCGATCCCCATCAGATGTGTTTAAATTTCTAAACGATTCTAAAGAAAAAAAAAAAAAGGTAAAGATCAAGTTCAATCTAGAATATTCCTCAGGGTCTCGTATTTCCTTTCGTTCAACACATTCTTATGGAATAATAGGAATTCTTTTCCGTTTCCTGCGTTTGCATGAGCTTCATTTCTTTGTTTAAATTCTAGGGAAGAATATTTCTTATCATAATTGCTTTATTTTCTTAAATGATAGTAAATATACTTTGTGTGCCCGCTATTTTCTTCTTACAATACGAATAAAATTTTATTTTAGGGATATTCTGAAAATTATCTATTTTAGATATTTGAGATTTTAATTCTTGTTTATGTTAAATTCATCCTTAACTTTATTTAAATTCTAAGGTTTTTTTTTTATTTTTTATTTTTTAAACATATATTTCTGAAACATATAAAGCTAAAGCTTAAAAAAATCTAGGGCGCAAAAATAAACAAGAAATGAGCTGACGAACTTTAAAACACTATTCTTAATATTTTACAGAACAGCATGATAAAAGTTGGGAGGAAATTGAGGTGCGTGAGGGCGCCGCTGAGGATCTCAGGGGGTGCTCGAGCACCCCCAGCACCCCCCCTGGTTACGCCTCTGCTTAGTTCGAAACAAATAAGCGCAATCATTTTTGACCGCGTTTTTTTATGGTCATCCTGATAAGAAATTCGAGGAGCGAAACTGTCCCGAAGTATTCTACTTCGATTTCGTAAAATACGAACACACTGTATTTTCTTTAAATTGGAAATAAATAATAAAATGACAAACGGTACTCAAAATGACAGTGTCTTGCGGCTTGTCAAAATGTGATTTCTTTCACTCTTTTTCTGCAATCGAGTGTCCTACCCTCGTTTTGTGTAAGACAGCCTTAATCATTTGTCAAGCGTAAAGGGAGAAAAAAATGCTCGCAGGAAGTTGCGTCATTAAGAATGCAACAGCCAGCTCATGTCAACCGTGGATTGAACTAGCTTTAAACACAAGGTTACGAGGAAACGTAGTATTTAAAGCGAACTTTTTACGCTGAGTTGCATAAATTAATAATATGCGTTGCGTTTGGAACGGTTCTTACCTTAAAAGTTTTTAAAACATTTCAGTAAACGACGGTTTTCAAGGATTCCCACTGATTAAGAAAGAGTTTCAATTAATTATCTTCCGTTTTTACTTTCTCGTATACGAAGTATACAAAGAGAAAGTATTGTAATCGTCAAAAAATTCGAACTCGAGGTTTTGACGAATCTCCACGTTTTAGACCTCCCTGAGTCCGAAAAACACAATTTTGGAATTGTGTCTGTGTGTCTGTCTGTGAACACGATAACTCGAAAACTATTAGAGCTACAGGGATGAAATTTGGTATGTGAACTTGAAACATAATTTGTAGGTTTCTATCAAATTTTGGACAAATTCCGTCAACGGGAAGTCTGTCTGTCTGTATGTCCGCGGTCATGTGAATGCTATAACTCAAAAATTTGAAAAGCTAGACCTATAAAATTTCATACACAGTTTTCTCGTCATGAATATAGGTCCGTATAAAATTTTGGGCCAAATCCGTCGGAAGGTTGACTGTCTGTCGGTCTGTATAATCGCATCTCCAACGAATCCGCTATCTCCACGCGCATGCGTACTGGACGCAATCTTCTGTGCACGATATTTATTGACTCCTGCTTGGCGCTTTTTTCATCCGATTCTTCATGCGCATGCGTACTGGTAGCAATCTGTGCACGCAGAAGGATTATGCGACTTTGTACTTGAGCCAGCAAGAGTAGAAATCGGTACGCATTTAATCGGAACGCATCTCTTTGAATTTGATTCTTTACCTAAATATTTTCTGATAGTCGTTGGAACTTGGGTTACAATAGGTTCGAATTTTTTTATCCACGCGGGGGGAGGGGAAACAGCACCTTTTTCGAGAAGTATACGAGAAAGTTTAGTTGAGAACACTCACGCTGGTTAATTATCGTATGGGAATATTCATAACATAACATAACACCACTCCATGCCCCTGCAACTATAACCATATGGTTATTTAAGCAGTGACGTGGTCATGAAGTGGAAGAGAAATCACAACACCCGAAGGGGTGACCTCTCTTAAAACTTGACATTTCTCTATACCGCTGCCTAATTAAAAACGCAACTAGTCTACAAACATTTACAGGAGCAAAGGAAGGATTGCTATTGTGCTATAGATTAAAAAAAAATATTTTGGGAACATGGGAAAATAAAACCTTGAAAAACACAATATTACACAGTTATACATGAAATAGCTAGAAAATAATAAAAACAAAAAATGCAATGGAAAGACTATACGAAGAAAAAATACATTAAAAAAAAACAGAAAATGAAAGGAAAAAGATGAAAAACAAATTAATACAGTAATAAAAGTAACATAAAAATGTACACAAGAACAGAGAGATGGGCCGCACAGTATTTTAAAAAGTTTGATTTTGAAGAGGAGTTGGCTGATGGAACTCTATTTGAAGGAGAAACACGGAGGATCTTGGAAGAAAGTCCTGAAAGAACGACAAGAAGGAATGTGATGCATTTCTGTTATAAAAGATTAATCGTACGTAGTTATGCCACAACAAACCAACATTGAGAAATAGCTAGTGACCAAGTTTCGTGATTGTCAATTCTGGACGTTGGCTTGGGTAAAATGTAGAGGTTTTTTTTGGCAAAATCCAAAAAATATGTAAATAAATAAAATATAAATTTAAAAATAATGAAATAGTTGAGAATTTTAAAAAGAGCTCGAAAACGATTAAAGAAAGCACAAATAATATATTTTATTATTGCTTTCGTTTTTACTGTTTCTTCTTCAGAGTGATTCATCCACACTGGCCATATTTTTCAGAAGCTAACTTTAGAAAAGTTAAACTTCGTGAATATTTTTTTAATATGAGTCATTTATTGATAAGCGAGAAACGAGACAATCCGGACTACGTTTACAGTGCCGGACAAAGAGTCGGATACCAAGATTATTCCGTCTTATCCGGATGTCCGGCCATTTTATACATATATCGAAAGTTAGGAATTTTTCATTTAACTTTTTAAAAACCAGCGGGAGTGGCCTCCCCTAAACTTTCTCGTATACTTTTCAAACATTTGTCATTTCCCTTCCCCCTGCTTTGATAAAAAGTTCGAACCAACTGTAACCCAGAATGCAATGACTATCAGAAGGTTTTTCATTGTAGATTATAGTGATAGTAAAATATTGAGGTGAAGAATCATATTCGAAAAGATGCGTATGTATTAAAACTTCGCAATATTTATTTTTTTTATCAAACTCTAGCAATGCGAGTTCCACGCTCGGAGAAAAAACAGGAGAACAGCTTGCTCGCTGAATAGCTTGCGCATGCGCAGAGATTGCTTCCAGTACGCCAGTAAAACGAGACGCCCTAAATGTCTGCTTCCTTACAAAATCTCGTCGCCAGAATTGGTTTTTGGCAAACTGCCAAGTTTTCGGAGTGTCCCTTCTTTGCACAGGCATTGTACCAGAACGCATGCGCATGGAGTTGAACAAGTATGCGATTATACAGACCGACAGACAGTCAGTCCGTTGATGGATTTGGCCCAAAAGTTTATACGGACCTACATTCATGACGATAAAACTGTGTACCAAATTTTATCCATCTAGCTATTCAAGTTTTTGAGTTATAGTGTTCGCATGACTTCGGACATACAGACAGGCAGACTTCCCGTTGACGGATTTTGTCCAAAATTTGATAGAAACCTACAAATTATGTTTAAAGACCATACCAAACTTCATCCCCGTAGCTCTAACAGTTTTCGAGTTATCGTGTTCACAGACATACAGACACACAGACAGACATAATTCCAAAATTGTGTTTTTCGGAATCAAGGAGGTCTAAAACGTGGAGATTCGTCAAAATCTCGAGTTCGAATTTTTTGACGATTACAATACTTTCTCTTTGTATACTTCGTATACGAGAAAGTAATAAAATGAATGCCCCAGATACTCAAGGTCCTTGTGGTGGGGGATTCCTCTTCCAAACAATAATATTTACATCTCTCTCTCCGCTCCTCACCATCTTAAGCAGGTCATTCACCGCTCTTCCAAAATGGAGTATTTGGAACACGGGAAGGGAAAACCTATCGTCAAGGTCGAAAACTGTTAAATTTGGAGCAAATGATTCGAAATGGTGGAATTCAAAAGAACTTAAAATCCAAAACTCAATCCGCCGATTCCAATTTGAGACCTCGATACGAGGGTAGCGGCAAAACAAAGGATCTGCCTACATTGGCACCTCGCGTCGAGGCTAGAAATGAAACTCGAAATCCCCCGCTTGGGGGAAGAGGAGTCTGGGCGGCTGGAATTCTGCGACTTTGAACCTTGTCCCAAAACAAACTTTGGAACATCCGTGAATGCTTTGCCTAATTTTTCGACTGAAATGGGTGGGAAAAAAACTAATCTTGGGGCAAATGGCATAGCTAGCCTCCTCGTGAATGCCCAGCTTTAGAAGAGTCGTCAGAAAGGTATAAAAATGCAAATATCATGTTAAATGTTAATTTATTCCTTATATTAGTTTTCTATATTCATTTTATATTAATTTCTGATGGTTTTTAGTATTAAACACTGTATTTATTCTCTATAAAACGTGTTTTTGGTATGTATTTTGGAGTAGGGTGGATCGAAAAGTATAGGAAATTTTTTGGGGGTGGGTGGGGAAATTACTTTTGGCACGGTGTCTGAAAGTTGTGTCTTAAGTATATTAGTTTATATAATTTTTTTTATTGAAATCCATTTATATCTTCCGGTGCCCTCAAAATAGTTAAAAATTTAAATTTTTATGAAAATTTACAATTTTTTTTTTCGAAATTACTTTTGGCGCGGGGCGGGAAAGTTGTGTCTTAGGTGTATTAGTTTACATATATTTTTTTTATTGAAATCCGTTCATATCTTCCTGTGCCCCAAAATAGTTAAAAATGACATTTTTTGGAAATTTTTAAGAAAATATTTTCAAAATTCCTTTTAGCGTCGGGTAAGAAAGTTTTGTTTTGGGTATATTAGTTTACGTTTTATTTTATTTATATTCAAATTCACAAATATGGCCCAAGCGACCCAAAAATAGTTAAAAATTGACATTTTTACGATTTTGACTAATTCAAACAACAAGGGAGGGAGGAATAAAATAACGTTTTTGCCACATTTTCGATGTGTTTTTGTTTAGAAAAAGTCGAGATTGTGGCGTAGTTTATCTTTGTCTTCGAAATAAAGTAAAACTGGGTTATATTGTAAAATATAAAAAAGAAGAAAAGGTAGTTAGTTGTGGGTCCCTGAATAATATTATCTGAACAAAAATATTTTTTTCATTAAATAATACAAAATAAATCATTTTTCATTCTCTCCCATACGTTTTTCCCTGTAAAATCGTTTCTTTAACGCATTTTTTATTTTTAATTCAAATTTGGTATAAAAATCGGGTTTTTTTGCAAATATTTACGTGTCTTGGGGCACCGGAAGAAATTAAATGAAGTTGACAAAAAATGCATGTATGGAAGTACTCTTAAAAGACAACTTTTGCACCCTACGTGGATTATTCTATCCACACTTTGAATTTTCGATCTCCCTATTTTGGAGTGTCCGTAATGAATTAATTGAATTTACATTGATTCATATGAAAATAATTGCGTCGGTTTTCGTCGTTTTCAGATTTCGCCGATTATTTTCTGACGGATTATCGAGGAAAGCAGAGGTACCACTGTATTTACTGATCACCAAATCAACCAAGACTTTCACAATTATATAGTACAAAATGAATGAAAGCAGAATTTATATAATCCGGCGTCTTTCAAAATATAACAAAAGGAATGCAATAAAGTTTACTCATAAGATCTTTTACAAAATATGTATGCCGGGTAGCTTAATAAATTGTTATAAATTAAGTAGAAAGCATCTGGCAACAGAAAGGGCAAAAACGAATCCACCCATGCTTGTTGGAGAGGAAAATCAGTGTGGTATTATTTTACTACCTCAAACGGATATTGCCGCTCACAAATGATGATTAATCTTTAATTCAGTTCATAAAGTGTTAATGACCGCATCCAGTACTCATCAGGAAAACTATAAAGAAAATTCATCCAGGAAGACTGTACACTAAAAGGAAACTTTTTCATAAGGTTCATATTAGTTTCTCTGTTATAAACATACTAGCAGTACGCGCAAGGCGTTGCCCGTGGAATCAGGACTTCAACAAAATGAAAAAAAAAAAAGAAAAAGAAATCCCGCCCACAATGACATGAAAAAGTTTTGAAAACAAAATCAAAACAAAAGATACACATTATTGATTTTTCCCGCTTATTTTTTTTTCTCGCGATAATGGCATTTTATTGGTAGAGAAGTTTATCCAAAACAATATTAAAAAATTGCACCGTGAAAATTATTATACTGCAAGCAAAGTATGCGAGATGAATAAATACGTTAAGATACTGCCGAAAATAATAATCAGTCATTCAATTCAAGGTTATGACGTCACCTCCTCTTCAACCAATCAAATAGCCAGCTGCGTTCCGGAAAAGTGTCGCAGGAGAAAATTCGTTCGATAAAAATAACTTTCATCTGCCCAGGAAAAAATTAATTAAAAAAACGGGATAAGATATTTTAACCGTTCTTGTTTTAAATCCGACAGAACCGTTCTAGTTATAAGCTGAAAAAAAGTTGAAAATAATAGTATTATTAGAAAGTCGGATGTAATAAATTTAAAAACAAAAATAACATTTCTAAGGCAAAACTGGCTATTTTTTAAAAATTTCTCAAAATTCAGTAAATTGCGTTAGAAATTCAAAACTAACTTCATTAGAACGGAAATCGCGTGCTCTTTCTGATGGTGTATCTATTTTTCTCGTACAGTTATCCGAAACCATGCTATTGAGAAATGAGTGCGAAAAATCACCCAAAACAACACAAAACATTAAATAAAAAATTTTCTAGATTAAATTTTAAAATTTCGGCTTCGAGGTGCATTGAGTCACCATTACGACTACCTGTGTGCCAAATTTCATGGCTGTAAGTGCGATAGATTCGTCTGGACACGCACACAAACATTGCCTTTTATAAATATAGATGGATAGGAGTTTCAACCTTTTCGTTATTAATGCACCGAGATTTTACCACGCATTTCTGAATGATCATTTTTATTTTTTGCTTATGAAGTGTTGTTGTAATGTTGCAAAAACTAGACATCGAAATTTTGCTGAATTTTGATGTTTTGGACCACCTCGAGAACGAAAAAGAAAATTGGAGCAATTATGTCTGTGCTCCTGTCTGTACGTTTGTATGTGAACACGATAATTTATAAGTGTAGCGAGCCACAGATGGGTGAAATTGGCCCGCGGTCCTGACATCAAAATTTTACCTTGAACCAGGAACTTCAACTCGGTGCCCCAGCGGCAGTGAAAAACTAGAAATAAGTACCAGGGCGTCAATCGAAAATCATTAATTCCAAATTCTTGCTAGGGCAATTGGAAACTGACTCTTACCCGGCCTACCCTAAAAGGTGTAAGATCAGGTAGGCATCTTACCAGGGCGGCACCCCGAACTTTTCTCATCGTATAAATGTTATTATTAATTTATTTAATTTTCGCGTGGTATTGAAATCCAGAAACAATCCAACTTTTTCGCCTTTCCTTGCGCCTACAAGAAGAACGCAGCGAAAAATGTTATGCAGCTTTTCGTACCGCCGCCCCCCCCCCCCTGGAAGGGCTGCATTTTCATTCAGTCGACATTTCTTTCTGCTGCGCATGCGCAATAAAGGTCCATAAGTGTTTTTAAAGAAAAAATCACATTGTTTGAAGAAATGAAAGGATTGTTGAAAAGCGCAACTCCAGTGCTGTTAGGAACTGAGTTTTTACCTTTTTACCGCAGTTGAAAATTTTTTGGCGTGGCTAAAATTTGAAGATAAATAAAAAAAAAGGAAAGAAAGTTAATGCTAAGTAATAAATTAATTTTAAAAAATGTTACTATAATTTTTTTTTGTAAGAGAAAATTATTTCTCTGTATGCATATTTATTTTAACCATTCACATAATTTTTTTATTGTTTCAGCAGCTTTGTAAATCTTTAGAAACGGAAGTAAGGAATGAGTGGACTTTATCTTGAGGACTATTTTTAAATTTCGGTGAATTAAAAATTAGTAAATGCTTGGTTCAAATTTCTTTATTAAAAACTTACCTGCGAGGAGCGTTCCAAAAATAAGTTTCATCATGGGTTTTCACAAGGAAGCTTTATTACAAACCGAAACTTACAATGGCATAAGAAAATACGAACCTTTGTCTATTTTTCCATATATTTGCCACCGACATTGATACATTTGTCATACCGTGAAATCAATTTCAAGAAATCATCCTGGCAAAAATCGGTGCCCAGTAAGCGCAGGAAAAAGATGGTGCCGAAGGACCTCACGCAGATCAAAATTCTGCAAGAATGGCAATAAATCCCGAGGGGTTTTGTTCTTGGACGACAGTGCAAGACCCCACACAGCAAGGGACACAAAAAGCACAGAGAAAGCAAAAAGAACACATTCGTCGCCTGGGATGGGAGGAATTGTAGCACCCGGCCTACAGATCCGATCTTTCCCCATCAGACTTTCACCTTTTTCCTGCATTGAAGTCAACATTATCGGGACGTCACTTCCGAAGCAATGAAGAGGTGCGGAGGCTGTGAAGAACTTCCTTTCCTCACAGGCACTGATTTTTACCAAGATGGTTTCTTCAAATTGATTTCACGTTGCGACAAATGTGTGTGTATCAATGTCGGGGGCGAATATGTGGAAAAATAGACAAAATTCGGATTTTGTTATGCCATTGTGTGTTTCGGATTGTAATAAAGCTTCCTTCTGAAAAAGCATGACGAAACTTACTTTCGGAACGTCCCTGGTACATCAAGTCGAATATCTGTTTTTAATTTTCCATTGACTAATTATCAAATTATTCAAAATTAATTCAAAAAAGCGAAATATCCCAAGTTTTGCAGAAATGAATCACTGCGCAATGTAGTATTATAAGTTACAGCAACCCCCATGGTTATAGTGCACGAGCCCCCACTACTCATATATATTGAATACTTTCTAAAGTAATGCATCGGAGCATAACGAAAATAACATAACAAGAGCAAATACTCTCACTGAATAAGCGGATAAAACGAATATGATGTCACTAGAAACCTTGCCCTCGAATTAGAGTATTTCATGGTATCATACATATTCATTAGCTTATTGTATGTCCGTCTCTGTCAGATCAGAGTAAACAACCATTTGCATTGTATTTTAACTTAGCAATCACGGATTTAATTAGTTTTCTCAATAATACTTAAATTTTGCACACTACTGTATTTTAATTAAGTGGCTACAGAAATTTTATTTGTTGGTTTTCTGTCGCAAGAGAAATCCGCTTTATCTGGGATTATTGTTTGGAAAATGTCATTAACAAAGAAGTATTAGTGTTTTAGAAAAAAAGAGGAGCTAATCTAAATAATTCACTGGAAGTTTCAGTAATTTAGTATGGAACTGCCCAAGAATGAAAATTTTAATCTGATTAATTAGAAAAATAGCTAAAGCCGAATCGTGATATTTTAGCTGAAAATTTCTTATGAGCAATTTCATCGAAATATAGGTAATCCTTTAACAAACATTTCGAGATTTAATTTTTTTATTTAAAAGGGTAATAACAAAATGTTCTGAATTCCATGCTTTCCGCCAGAGTTCTTATAACTAATTTTTTTAACTGGAATTTTTACTGATGTGAACTTCTGGAATGTTGAATGTTACGAAACGATGAAAACTTTTAGTATAATGGATCATTAAAACGAAAGTCAGATTTTTTTGACAAACTTCCCTACTTGTTCAAATACGGAAATGATAGATTTGTTCATAAGCGTTGCAGAAATGAATTTTGTTCGTTGAAAGATTTGTAGTGTGAAGCCATCTTATGGGTAAAAAAGAATTCTGTTTAAATTGTGCTTCAATTGGCTATTCTAATTTGATTTGATAAAAAAAATTAGTATTCTAAAATTTATACTCTAATTTTTTTTCTTTCACAGAAATGAAATGTTCCCTTCGTAGAATTTAATTTTATAAATATGCGTTATTTATAGAGTATTTTGCAGAAAAACGAAAGTTCATGCAAAAACTAGTCAATATTATCGAAATAAGAGCGGACCTTTTTTATCTACTAAAATATTTCTATCAACGATGAGAACAGGTGTATGAAATATTAAAGCATTTCGGAATAAATAAATCTTTTTCTTCTTGTTTTTATTACCGTTGAAAAATCATTCTTAATAATTATATAAAATTCAGAGTATCCAGAACTTACCCTAAAATCCTAATTTCGTAAATTTTATTACTTCCTAGTATTTAATTTTTTTATACCTATTATATTTTTTATACTTCTTTTTTTTAATGCAAACGATTTTTAAGTATATGAAGACATCAGACATCACGCAAACGCTCTCGAACGCGATTCGAAGTTTCTGATTCGAAAAATGTGTCACCCATTCTGACGGAAGAGGTGGTTCGCTTCGGTAAAATGTTTGCCTTCCTTTCATTCTATTTATTTATGATGGAAAATCTGCAAAAACAGTTATGACGCTCTATTGCGCTCTGCCATGTGAAATGTGGAAGTTTAACGAGATGTTGCCGAAAATGGAACTCGTGCTCCAAAAGCCTAAGAGAGTATTTTGCTTACACTTCCTCTTCCGTACAAATAAAGCATTTCCTATCATTGCAATTTTAGACAGAGTTCGCAAGTGAAACTTTCACATACTTTTTTATATGACGGGGGGCAACAGAATTGGAACGCAAAAACAAATTATGAAGAAGTACTGGATTTGTTTTATAATTTTACGAGCACAATAGACCTATTTATAATTTTAAATTAAACATATTGTGTATATCTTCAGTGATTCCTTCATCAATTATTTCATTAGTTTAAAAAGAAAATTCTGTCTCGAGTTAATAGCTTTCCCTAAATTGTGATATAATATTAGTTTTCCGAACACAGCTCTTCAAAATATTGTTTACATGTCGTCAATGGCGGCAATGCAACTCAAAAAAGAGTAGTGTGGAAACAGATATTTAAATAAAATCCTTTGAACTTCTCTTAAATCAAAATCCTTACATTCTAGGTCATATACTAAATTTTCTGCATTTTAATAATATTAAATGAACTGGATTTAATGTCTGTTTAAACTGTTGCATTCCCAAATAACGCAGTACCGCTGATCATGTTCACCAAAAAATGTTTATTTACCTCCCTCAGAAACATTTAGCTCCCACCCACCCCTAAATTACGTTTTGTAAAGGAAACTAGTGCATTACGATATTAAATAGACACTTTCAACCATCCGTTATGAACCAGCGGGAGTGTTCTCCCCTAAACTTTCTCGTATACTTCCCCCAAAAGGTGCCGTTTCTACTTCCCCCGCGTGGCTAAAACAATTCGAACCTACTGTTATAAAGAATCCAATGACTATCAGAAGGTTTTTCATTATAGTGATTGAAAAATATCTAGGCAAAGAATTCAAAGAGATGCGTACCGATTAAAACGCATCTGTCGCACACTGCTAGGTTTCAGTCTTGCCGTCTCAAGGACAAATTGACGTAATCGCTCCTTTCCCGAGAACAGACGTACGCATGCGCGTGGAGATAGCGGATTGGTTTCAATGGTAAATTATACAGACCGACAGACAGTCAACCCGTTGACGGATTTTGCCCAAAACTGTGTACCAAATTTTATCCATCTAGCTATTCAAGTTTTTAAGTTATAGATAGTGTTCACATGGCTTCGGACATACAGACAGACAGACTTCCCGTTGACGGATTTTGTCCAACATTTGATAGAAACCTACAAACTATGTGTAAAGACCACATACCAAATTTCATCCCCGTAGCTCTAATAGTTTTCGAGTTATCGTGTTCACAGACACACAGACAAACATAATTCCAAAATTGTGTTTTTCGAACTCAGGGAGGTCTAAAACGTGGAGATTCGTCAAAATCTCGAGTTCGAATTTTTTTACGATTGCAATACTTTCTCTTTGTATACTTCGTATACGAGAAAGTAAAAAAGGAAATATTCCTGTTCATATTTTGAAATGAATATATTTGATGAACCATTTGTAATTTATCTGTAAATAGATGTGCTGTCTGTATATGTATTTGTTTTGTTAAGAAAAATCTTCGAAATTCGCGTGCGTGCGTGCGTGTGTGTTTGTTTACAGAAAGAATTGCAAGCTAAGAAGTACAACCTAAAAACATTATCATGTTAATTAAAGCGAAGATGGAAATTCTGCTTTAGACTTAAAGTCCAAAAAAAGCAGCTTTTCTTTTTAATCATAGAGCAACATAGGCAAAAGCAGGTGAATGAAAGTTTGATGAAACAATAAAACTGCTTTGAATTTCATTACAACAATAAAAAGCATTGTCGCAAATTGTGTTCAGAATTAATTTTGAAGAAATTATTAAAATTAGAGAAAACATTCCACGGAAATAAAATTAGTATCACTGAAAAGCTAATATTTTGAATTTTGGTGGCGTTTGGTTTAAAAGTGGTGTAAAAATGGTTTTTATACAATAATATGCTTCAAAGTTATTGAGAGAAAACGTTGAAATTTAGATTAATCTTTAATTAATTATAAATATAATTAAAATTTTGAAAAATATTTTCTTAATAAGCGCCTACTATCCAAGAAGTAAATACGCGCCAAATATAGTACCTTCAGGCCCTGTAGAGCGCTTTGAAGCATTTTTGCATATGCATCAAACAATTTACAGAAAGTATGCCAGACTAAAAATATTAGCGTGTTAAAAATCCTAAATGTAGCAGACTTAGAGTCAGCTTGAAACAAATTAAAACATAAATTATTCAAGAGCAATTTTTGGCTAACACAAAAAATAGTAGAAGCTTAAACATAAGTTTGGGTACTTTTATAAGATATCTCTTCTTATCGAAATGGCAATTCAGACAGTTGCAGTTATCTATTTGTTACCCGCATAATTACATCCACAACTACTTACATGCTTTGCTGAGTAAGGGATAAAAGAGTTGTAACAAAAAAATCTAGCAATTGTTTCAGTGTTTACATAACCCAAATGAATCGGCAGAATTTTCGAAAACATCATTAAATTTTACGAAGGAAATTGCCAATTCTCACGATTCACCGCTCTTAATCTTTTGACCATAATTTTTTAAAGTTGATGGTGGAACTGTAAAACTTTCATATTGTAGTTCTGGTACAATCGAAAGTGAATGTGAAAAAAACAGTGACATTGCTGATTTTGCAGGGATATTTCTAGTCGCTGGCTTATCGAAGTTGAGATAAAACAGTATTCAATTCATTAGAAATTGTTAATTTACAGCCAATATATTTTCAGCAAGCATGACACAGTATCTTTGCCAAAGATATGTGCTTCACTTTTATGTATGCGAAAACAGCATATCGGAATTGATAAAAAGAGCGGAAGAGGTTGATAAACCTGTTATCAAAGATGCTGATAAGAAACCTTGACACTATTCCATGTTGCAACTTGGCTGAAAATTTCCAACACGGTTTTTAAACAAATATAGTCACAAGGTGTTTGTTTTAGCAAAAATGTAAGATAGTCAATTTGCACTTGCAACGTCTCTCCAAAATGTCGAAATATTTACACATGTATCAAGTTTTTAATTTGCAACCTTATTTATTTCCCTTTATTTACAGGAGTGGCGTTAGAGACAGCCCGATGAGGGGGCGGGGTTTCCCGACAGGGGAGCACCACTTGCAGTACAAGGGGAAGAGGCTAATGATGACCCTCTCAAATTTTCGCCAGATCTTTATATATCTACTAGTAGAGTAGCCGTTTGCGTGAACAGGGCACATAAATTTGCCCCGACAGTGGGGCCCTGTCCCCCCCCCCGGACGTCACACTGGCTCCACCCCTTTATTTATATTTATTTATTCATTTTTTGCTTCGATTTGACGCAATAAAACCCCACAAAAAGTGTTCTGTCATCAACTTTCTCGTGACTTTCAATATAAGAACGACTTGTGGCCAAAAATAATTTTGCCTGTGTGTTACGCAACTAACGTTTTTAATTTTCATCAATACATATCTCAAACTATCCAAAATAAAGACAATTCATGCACATGCCTCTCTGCGGGAGGACGTGAATGCTGAGCTTAAGACAATACTCAGATGACGTGTAGTTACGTCTGTTATTTGACTCTGATGTCAAACTGAATAGACTTCATTATACGTACGATTCATCATTGATGTTTATTTCATCTTGTAATTCTGTTGTTTTCCGCTTTAGAAACTATTACTCGAGGAAAACGATTTTTACACCATCCTGAAGACAGTGTGAATGCACGGTTATGTTTTCTCTGATTTTAATAATATTTTTTTTAAATTAATTTTTAATTATAACCAGAAATAAGTGGATTTAATCTTTTCACAAGGTGGAGCGGCCACGCTCGACTTAATAAATGTTTATTATATTTTTATTTAACATGAATGGCAACGGGTCTACTATAAATTCCTTGCAAATATAGCCCAGGTTTTTTTTTTTGTTTGGTACCATTTATGCGTCTTTCAAAGGACTGACGAAAAACTAAGTATAAATGCAAAGACGTATAATCGAAATTTTAATAAACAGCTTTGATTACTGCAAATGTGATTCTACTAATGCAAATTGATTTAAAAGTAATAATTTTAAAGTTTTTAAGATAATACTTGTATTAATACATAGTATGGAAACAATAAATGCATTTTAAAATTATACATTTATCATAAAGTGAAATCGTACCTTTATTACATAACTTGAGTTCTAATTATACATTTTATACGATTTATATGCACGGAGGTAGGCCTTTATTTGGTTTAGTTTAGTTCAGTTTAGTTTAGTTAGATTAACGTCCCGTTTTGAAGCATCACGAGGGCTATTTTGGGACGGACCTCGTCATTTTAAACTTCGGTCAGATGACGGGACGACACCTGAGCTGCAACCCCCCTCTCCAAACTTCCGCACCACATCAACAGGAGCCTTTATTTGGAAATGGAATGGAGGAAAAGACGTTACTCAAATGTTTTTAGGAAAAGTTTCCTCCTGAATACGGATGAATGAGGCAGAAAATTTGCGAATTTTAGAAAGGGGAAAAGCGACATATAACTGAAGCTTTACGTAGTATAAACGAAGTGCTTTGCTATTACAATGAATACGAATTGAATCGGAACTGTGATGAAACGACGTATAAATGAGAAACGTATAAACGGTTCTTTACTGAAATATACTTCCTGGTTTTTACTTTCTCGTATACAAAGTATACAAAGAGAAAGTATTGTAATCGTCAAAAAATTCGAACTCGAGATTTTGACGAATCTCCACGTTTTAGACCTCCCTGATTCCGAAAAACACAATTTTGGAATTATGTCTGTCTGTGTGTGTGTCTGTGAACAGGATAACTCGAAAACTATTAGAGCTACGGGGATGAAATTTGGTATGCGGTCTTTAAACATAATTTGTAGGTTTCTATCAAATTTTGGACAAAATCCGTCAACGGGAAGTCTGTCTGTCTGTATGTTCGAGGTCATGCGAACGCTATAACTCAAAAACTTGAAAAGCCAGATGGATAAAATTTTATATACGGTTTTATCGTCATGAATGTAGGTCAGTATAAAATTTTGGGCCAAATCCGTCAAAGGGTTGACTGTCTGTCGGTCTGTATAATCGCATACTTGTTCAGTTTTGAAACTAACTCCCTGCGCATGCCTACTGGTGGCAATGCCTGTGCAAGGAAGGAACGCTCCGAAACTTGGCAGTTTGCCAAAAACCAATTCTGGAGTGATTTTGTAAGGAAGCAAACATTTAGGGAGTCTCGCCAGGTCCTGTTGCGCAAAAGAATGAGCAGAGGAGTTGAATTTGTTTTGATCCTTCAAACCACGCGTGGTTCCAACTTTGGTTTACTTGCGACGGAAGTTTATTTGATGTCTTTTATTATTTTAGTTTTCTCTACATGTGTTAGGAGTATACGAGAAAGTTTAGGGGAGACCACTCCCGCTGGTTTCTTTTTGCTTCAGAGCTGAGCCTCGCTTTTTTGTCGCTAAATTCACTCAGGTTCTAAAGACAACAACTGGATAGCATCGTATTCTTCTTGTTGCTCTGACCACTTCATAGCCTTCTCAAGGCAGTGAAAAGCTTCCTCTATGGATGGTCCTTTACCAATACGCTCATCGTCGCTATGCTTTTTCTTGTCGTTGCGAGGGTCTTGATCGTCAATGACACTGGCAACGATTCCATCGTCAGCCAGTAGGGGAAAGTGGGGTAAAACCGGGTAGCTACGGTACGAAGGCCTGTTAGAGCCAAAATATTCGACATAGAACTGGCCAAATTTTATTCAAATATTCATTGTTTATCGGAGTACAATATATGTTTCCAGAAAAGTCACAGTTTCATTACTTTTTTTATCAATGATTTTTTTTATAAAAAAAAGTCAAACTACCCGGTTTTCCCCCACTAGTGGGGAAAAACCGGGTACACATGTTAATGTTATTGAAATTAGGAAAACTCGGTTTTCAGTGGAAAAATTGCAATCGTTTTCATTTTATATGACAATTTAAGAATATTAATTGCAAAATTCGCGTGTAAAGCATTTGTCTTCTTCCTCCGCGCCACTGCAGCTTTCGTGGGCACAGCTTAGACAGTTTTTACATTGGATTAACCCTTCTTCTTTATTTAAATTAGAAAATACGTCATTAAAATATAAACAATCAACGTCTGATGTGGTTTTTATCGTCTTAATCGGAGGAATCATCAATACTGACTGTCCCGGTCTTACGCCACTCGGAGTACCCGGTTTTACCCCGAGTGCGGAGGTTATAAAAAAACGAAATAGAACCGCGCAATTATTGGAGTAAATCCTTATTGTCTGATAGGGTATAAATCCTTAGTAAACGTATAATAAGCTTGACTAAATATAGTTTTTATTACTGTAATGATTTTTATGTAAGAATAGTTTAAAACCAAACGAGCATTAGAGAGTTGACGTCTTAAAACAAATACACCTTCACAGATGCAGTGAATTCAACAGCTACAACACGCCACTATGACTGTTCCTTTTACTTGACTAATAGAGTGTCATTCAGTGTCTGTCTGCTTGATAGGATAAATAATAGCGCCAGAATCAAGGGTAGACGGTTTTACCCCACCTCTCTCCTACTTGATAGCCAGGATCATCGTCATAACAGTCGAAAGCCAGTCTTGAATGTTTTCCTGATCGTGTTCTTCAAATCCTTTTTAATTTCTTTAATCAGCCCTGGCAGTTCTGAATTTAAATTTCCCAACTGGAACGCTTTCTGTTAACCGATGTTTCGGTGGATCGGAATTCGGACAATCTATGCTCTACCGCAACTTTAAATGTATTATTAAGTACGTTAAAGAATTATTGATGCTTAAAATACAAGTTAATGAATATTACTGAAATTTATCCCCCCCCCCTTTGACGAAATTTAAATAATGTTTCATTAATTTAAAAAAGCGATATTTTTTTTATATTTGGGTACGTTATAATTGGCTATGCATGTGAATTTGTAACTATGTATTGGTATGGGAAACATAAATTTTTCTTTGCCTGGGAGCACCAGGTATACTTGCGACGGCCTTGACGATAGCTCAAAAGCGCAACAAGCTAGACAAATGAAATTTGCTATGTGGTCTTTGTATCAAAATTGCAGATTTCTTGCAAACTTTCGATGAAATCCGTTTTCTGGAAGTCTCTCCGTCCGTGTCTATGTGAATATGATAATTCAATAACGCAACGAGCTTGATGAATGAAATTTGGCATATGGTTTTATCACTAGTACAGAGGGTACCCCTGGGGTACGCGAATGACCATTTGGGGGTACGCGAATGCAGAGTTGTTAATGACGGAAACATGAAAACATAAGGGATAAAAAAAATTTCAGAATTTTGTTTTTCCAAGTGAATACTTGACATTTAATAACTGTAACACTTGAGTAGTTGATTATTACGAAGAGTAATTTTTAGCTATCCTTATAAGTCAAAACGAAATAATAAAAATTCTGGTTTCGTTTGCTTTGACCTTGAACTTACTGTAAAAATGGAATAAATTGTTAAGTCAAAAATAAGTCCTACAAATGTTATTAATCGACTCATTTCACTCGTAGGCTAACCCAAGCCCTTAATATTATTGATAAAAACTTCTTTGCATAGACGGATGGTTGGCGGGGAGGGTCGAATATGACAGTGGGGGGGAGGGGGGGCGAAAACAAAAAGAATAATCAAGGGGTAGGCGAGGGGGAAAAGGTTGGGAACCCCTGCACTAGGATACTACATCTGTATTAAGTTTAGGACCAAATCCGTCAACTCATAGACTGTCTGTCGATATGTCTATCCGTGTGTCTAGGAACGCGATAGCTCAAACGGGCTAGTCGGTTGACACTTTTTTACACCAAAATTGCTGGTCTGTATCTAATTTAAGACTAAATCCGCTTAACCCCTTGGATCCCATATATCCACTAGTGGATACATGCTATCTAAATTGCTGGTGGATAAATGATCCATAATAATATAAAATCACGTGTAATCACATAAGGAAACACGTCAAACACTGTGATTTACTTTATTGGGAATAAAATGCATACATATATTCTCTAAGATGGGTTATAAAATTACTAGAATACAAATTAGATTACAAATTTTCATGATATTGCTCAAAATCTTCGTGGGTACAAAACGATTTTCGACATGCAGTGCATGAATGAATAGTTAGTTTGGTTATTTTATTTATGTTATAAGCATGCCCAACATCTATTTAACTTTCTTTTTGAACCGTTCAAGATAATATCAATTAATTCATGAAGTTTATCAAGTATATTTTTATTATTGTACACATCTTACAATTTTGCATAGAGGGAAAGCTGGATTTTCATCGTCCGTAGAGGCTTTCTGGGGTCCAAGGGGTTAAGGGTAGACTACCTAGTCATATGTGCATGTGAACACGTAACTCTAAAACAAAACAAGCAAGATAGATGAAATTTTGTATGTTGCCTTGTCACAAAAACTGTAGACCTGTATCAAATTCCGGATCCAATCGGTCAACGGAGATATGTCTAAAACACTCCTCTTTTTATTAATCCGAAGTAAGCTTAATATGAGAAAATATATCTTAAAGTGGAAATTTATAGAAAAAAAAAGGCAAGGTCTAATTGCAGTTTTCAGTACATTAATTGTAAACCCGACTAAATTTTTATCATTTTTTCGCAATTTCTGTGAGACAAGAGGAAGTCTTTTATTTCCCTTTTTTTTAGATTCAATTATTTATCTTTTTACTCTTGTTATCACAGGACTGATGTAACAGTCTTATGATTCTAGTGAGCTGCAGATGCATAGAGTGTTGATTATGTAATTTATCGTAAGCGGGAGATAAAATAAAAATCACCTGAGAGTAATTTACTATTTTGTCCTTGTGAATTTCTTCATTTGGATGATACGAATTACCGTTCATATGAGTGTTTTTAGTCTCCCTTGAAGTTCATCTGACCAATGTTTCACCACACTGTTTTATGCCATAGGATCAAAAAATGTCTTTTCAGTGAAGTAACTAATGTATTTCCAGGAAAATAAGACTGGATCTCTCTGTTTGCCTAACTCGTACCTTTTTTTAATCATCTTGTTCATTAGGTCCAAGATTTTTTTCCCCGTCTCAGGGAGATTTATAACTTTGAGATTCATCAAAGGTCGGATTTTTTGATGATTTTCATACTTTCTCTTGCTGTAGGGTGATTCTAAAATTGTGAGCCAAACTTTGAGGGGCGGTGCAAAACAAACATTTTTTGTATAAGAAAATAGGGACGGAAGTGACACTGAGGCCAAACACAAAAAATAGATATAAAATGAATCTAAATTTGTTACCTTGCAGCATCGCTTATAAGAGTTCCTTCACAACGATATTTGTAAAAATTACTCAAAATTATCTGCACCAACAGCAATATAATCTTGGAAGTTCCAATGAAGCAATGCGCGCGCAATTTCAGAGATACCAGATATTTCTCACAAACATGAAGTCTCAAGCGATATTCGAATGACGTGGTCCACAACGGAATTCGTCCAAAAATGTAGAACAAGAACTCCATCGATATTTCCAAGTTTGTAGTACTGTTGGTGGACGTAATTTTGAGCAACTATTGCAAACATTGTTGTGAAGAAACTCTTAAGCTGGACATTCAGGATCACTCCACAGCGCGCTAATTCGGACGCACAGCTCCAAAACCGGTCGGAAACGCCAGCCACACGCCCCTGCACCTAACCGCCCGAAGAGCGGCTCCAAAACTGGTCGTCAAAGCGAACATCTGATGAGAATTGGCGTGGTGTGGCCGAAAGTTTGGATTTCCAACCTCTCTTGAAATCCATTTGGACTGTTGGGCCATAAATGCTGAAATGCGACCGTTGTAGATACGCGAGGGGAGAGAGAGAGAGAGGCTCTCTCACGAAAGCGAAAACCACAAAACTACTGCAGGAGTCCTGTTTTGAAAGCGGGGAGGATGAGTAGGGGCAGTAGCCCTAGGGGATTGGATTGCCCGTAGGATTTGGGTTTGCGCGGTGTGGCCCGTGAATGACCTATCTAAATGGATGGGCTGAAAATTGGAATGATGCTGAGTGCCACCCGGAGTGATCGTGAATGTCCAGCTTCATAAACGATGATGGGATGATTCGTCATGGCGAAAATCTGATGAGAATTGGCGTAGTGTGGCCGAAAGTTTGGATTTTCAACGCTGACCTTGATTGACCACCACATGATTCTTGAGCATGTGCCTCAACGCGTCACTTCCGTCCATACATTCCCATACAAAAAATGTTTGCTGTAGTGATCTGTGCCGTCCTTCAAACTTTGTCTCATGATTTTAAAATCACGCTGTTTATTTCATACATATGAAACCATTTCCATGAAGTAAAACCATTTCAATTAAAAATGAAAGAAAGCTAATAAATAAGATTAGATTTGATGCAATCAATTCTATTATGAACCAAATGAATTTTATAAGTCATTTGTTTCAAAACGATTAAACTCATGACGCGATAATTTTATCTTCATTTGTTTATTTATCATTTTTATTGTCATTATCACAAAAATATTGAGAGTCTCATGCCGTTGGGAGGTGTATTTGCAAAAGTAAACAATGTTGAATATTTGATTAATCGAAAACAAAAGATAAGACAACGAAGAAAAAAATCTCATTATTAGCAACACCAGCGCCTTGCGGAAGATGTGAGCCACAAAAGGTGACATCACGAAGGTTACTGAAAATTTCTTACCGAGAAAGAATGAAATACTGCATTAAAATAATCAAAAATTGACAATTTTTCTAAAATTTTTGTATAGCTGAAGGTTATGTCCAAGAAACAACATCGTCTTATAATAAGGTTTCTTAAATAAAAGTGTTTTTTAATTACATGTAGTCTTTCATTAGTGTGTTAAAAGTACTAGGTCATCCCGGAAGTACGTTCCCCTGTAAGCCGTAAAGAGACACAAAGCCCGATTACCTGGAGACATTTATTGAAGCAGTCGTAGCACTCTTTCAGCTACCTTTCAACATAAGAACCACCAGAATTGAAGCATGTGTCCTACCAGAAGACCAATTTCTGTTCACAGGTGTCGAAGAGCGGGGGTAGCTGTCTATCTGTGCGTCATCGTCGCTGGGAAAATACTGCTCTGCCCAGAACCTTTTCGGGTGATGGTACAAATGGTAGTCGTTGGGAGACTGCTGCACGACCACGCTCGCCTTCAAGCGGCGCTGCGCACACAACAACTTCTGCAGCTCTTCCGCTGGGAGGTGTTCGACCGATCTTGCTCCCTGCGACTATCATCCGTTCTAGCACCTTAGACGGTTCTTGACGAAGCAGCATTTCCCCAGTGACGACAACTTGCAGACAGACGGCTGTCACATGCTGATTCCGCTCTCCGTCGGCGGAACTCTTTGACACCGGCTTAAAAAAACTGGTCTCACGGTTTGACACGTGCTTCAGTTCCGGTGGTTCTTATGTTGAGAGGCAGCTGAAAAAATGCTGTATCTGTTTCAACAAATGTTTCCAGGTAATTATATTTTGTGTCTCTTTACGGCCTCCGGAAAACTTACTTTCTAGATAACCGAATAGATATTATAGATGTTTAATAGAAAATATGGAGATCAAAACAAAAAACATAAAAGCGTGAGGCAATGATAGAAATACTTTAAGTAAATAGTGGTATTTGTAACACATTTTTAACGAATGTTTAGAAATTTTCGTTGGATGTCAATAAAGAGCCCATAATGGAGCATGAAAATGATCTAACGGTACAGGAATACTTCAATGACGAACACCGTCAAACTTAGCGAGATATTTTTATTTGAAAAATGGGGAAAAAGAGAGCTCATGCCGATCTTTTGAAGAAGTGGGAGGATGCCTGAATAAACGATGTTAGAATGGCACCCAAACCAGGTTGAGGTCAATAGGCTTTGGAATCTCTATAACGGGAATGCTAATTATCACTTTCGAAAAACCTTGAATAAGAGAGAAAAAACAATCGACTTTGGACAGATTCTTTAACGCCCCACAAATAAAAAATAAACAAATAATCATGCCATATTGTAGAAATAAATAACAAAATTATGTATACATGAATTATTATTGTTATTACATGTAAATAAACATAATCAGAAAAAAATGTAATTTTTTAATGCATGTTTTGGGGTCTCTGGACCAAAGTTATAAAATTTTGATGAAAAATCTACGGCAAATCGATGATTGATTAACAAATACTTCGGGGAGAGAGCATTCTATCTACGATAATTAACCGATCATCCAGTTTGCAGTGTAGCTATTCCAGTTCTAAAATTCCGGAATAAAAACTTTGCGCGCAATTCAGCAGACTCTCCTCTTAGTTTTCGTTTCCTTTCAATCGCCGGGCCGCACCCACGTCTTGGCGCCAAAAGTGTGGTCAAACGCCAGCTCGTGATAAAAATTGCAAATCAGAAATTGCATTCCGTGGAAAATCAGTTTGGAGTTGTTAGAATCCCTCTTTTGATGCTGAAGACGTCATTCTTTGCGGTTAGACGGTTTGATTTGATTCGTTAGATTAGTAGTTCCCGATTTAAAATAGCTTTCAAGATTAGTTTTCAGAAAAGCGTAGTTTGAAA
>BGPR01004836.1:53765-78795 GCA_013235015.1 Araneus ventricosus
AACTGCTAATTTTTCAATAAATTACTAATGACCATTCTTAAAGTTTGTTAAGATTGCATCTTTAAAAAAATAAAGAGAACTGAACTATTTTATTTCGAATTTAGTTTCAATTGAAAATTTTGGGTTGTAAATATTTTAATTTGATAACGTTATTAATAAAATCATTGTTCTAAAATAGATTTCTTTGATATTCTGTTTAATAACTTATATATTATTTCTTAAACTTGATATTGTTATGCGCATTGTATCATTAATTCGCTGAAAATGCTAATATATAGATGGATTTGTTTAGAATAAACAGCAGCACTTACAGTTATTTATTCACGTTTGTTGCTCCAAAACATTTTTACTTTCTTAAGAAAACGTTTTATTATATCAAAGTTTTTATTTTTATTTTTTGAGACGCGATCCCCTTTTGAGTGAAAAAGCAAAACTTCCGGAATCCCATTTCCGGCGGAAGAAAATTGCTGTGATTCCGAAATTGGAAAATAGGAAAATAGAGCACTAATTTAAAATAGTTATGCAATTAGAGAAACAACTCCAAAATGCTCATTTCGAGATACATCTGCTTCTGGGCCGAAAGGTTCTAGGTTCGGAACCCGATTCCACCGAAGATCCGCCATGTATGGGGCCTGATGCACGCTAAATCATAGGCAGTGGCTAAACGTCTTCCCGCTGGTGTGGTGAGGAAGTTTGTAGAGGGAGGTGCCAGCTTAGGTGTCATCCTCGCCACCCGAGCGGGTTATTTGATCGAGAAGCGATGTTTTTGTTTTATGATTCGTTTTGCTCATTCTGTGTGTTTTCGTTGATTGTTATTTTGGAATGATGTTATCTTTTGATGTTTGCAAATGTCATTGGATTTGGGTCCACTGCACAATTTCGGAGGGGAATATTATACGTTATTGATTGTCGGATGTCTCCCCAGTGCTGCGACCGGTACATTTTAATGTTTATAAAGTTTTTGGCGTTTTATTCTGTTGAAATTGTATTGATTCTAGTCTGGCCGGGGCTGGGTGAGAAGTTGTGATAGTCATATCCCAGTATTTTATACTGACACTGTGATTGGGTTCCGCCCCTGTTTGGGTGCAGTGTGTAAATATTTATTTGCTTGTTTGTTTTTTGTGTGCTCCACGCGCCCGCTTGGGCTGAGGGTGCGCTCCTCTCTAGTGTCAGGATTGTTCATTCCCTGTCTACCCGCCAAGGCTCTTACACCCTTGCGGGTAGGTCGGACCGGCATGGGTACTAGATAAATAAATAAATAACGCAACACTGAACTCCCGATACCTATGACTACTAGAGTCACCTCATCGGTTTTACATGTGCACAAGGTAGATAAAGCACGGACACCACAACCAGAGCCGGCGTTACCCACAACCAAAAGTCCGAACCAGTTTATTGAAAAACAAAATTTACAAAACAATTTACAATTTCCAGAAATGTACAGAAATGAAATTGAAAAATATCGCTAATAAATGAATAATAAAATAAACGTAAACAGTATCGAAACAACAACCTATACATAAAAGCAGTTCTATGTATTCAAGACGTTTCATAATAACAGTCTTATTTAAAAAACCAAGTAAATAAAAGGGTTTTTTTTCACTATTCAGACTAAAACATATTCAAATCACTCTAGAACGATTAGTTAACAATTGTTGCCGCTAGAACATATAGTTGTTGCCACTAGAACATATAGTTGAATATACCACTATGAATCACACTTTAACAATTAGTTGTTGCCTTTAGAACCATTAGTTGTTCCCATTATGAATCATGCCTGAACATATAGTTGTTGCCACTATGAATCTGGTTTGAACAGGAATTCATATTCATGAATATGTTTGATTATTGATTTAATCTTTTTCCTTGAAAGTTGGTTGTTGGCTACATTTTTAAACCATTGATCTTCAAGTTGTATGGCAAGAGGCTTCATATGCCGTGACAGAGTAAATATACATGATGTAGCATAGTGCAATGGCGTACCACAATTCACACACCAATTTCTCCAGAACTACGAAATGGTGAGGGCGACGACTTGAAACGATGTAAGTATTTTGGAAATGGATCGTGGTTGGCGAAAATATAATTTCCTCGCTACTCCAGTGAAGTGGTTTAAAATTAACTTTTGGAGCTCTTACTTAAGTCGATATACTCGTATCACCATCTGTCAGCAAACCTTTCTGGAGGACCCTTTTAGGATGTGATATTTTATATTTCAATGTCAAAACATTAGATGATATTTCAATTGCTTGTTTTGCAAAATAGTCTGCCTGCTCATTTCCAAAATACTCCGAGTGAGCTTTAATCCAAGATTAATAGATATTATGGGCCTCCAGTTAAATATTGTCCTTACTGTTTCATTTCTAGCTTTTGGGTTAATCGATGCCAATATACTCGTTTTATTATCTAGAAACATTGTTATATCTTCATTAATATAATTTACTCTGTCATACTCAACCGCTTTCAATAGGGCTATTAATTCTGCTTGATAGACTGAATTGTTAACTCTTAGCTTAGTGGACCACTGGTGAGACACTAGATTGTCTTTTAAAACACAAAATTCGGCCCCTACATCTGAGGTGGTTTTAGATCCGTCAGTGAATATTCCAGATTTCGGATAAAAAATTCCTGCATCCTCTAATGAAATTCGACTTCCATGCTGGAAAATTGATGGATGCTTAACCCATCCTACTTCTACGTGCTCTACATCCAAAGGGAGAAGTCCTTCTGAATTTTGGAATGGTTTATTTCATCGTCATCTGACCACGGTTCAAAATAACGAGGTCCGTCCTAAAACAACTCTCGTGTTGCTTCAAATCAGGACGTTAATATAACTAAACTAAACTCGAAATACAGCTGTTTTTGCTAAAGATTACAGAAAAATTCTAATGCAGCATTTTTTCAAAATTAATTATTGCATTCAGTGGTGTAGCTAGACAGTATGGGGGGCGGCAAATGTTTAGGGTGGGGTCCTGAACACTGTCTTAGAAAATTAAACATCCATTCCTAATTATAAATCCACTTCATTTTTGTAGATGGAGTTTAAAGGAACCCATAATTTAGAAGGCATAAAGAAACATTTCAGTATTTATTTACATTTTTCGTTGTCAAAACTTTCTTTTACTTTTTATAAATTAACAATTTTTTTACAATTCATTTCAGTTTATTTGGATGTTTAGAGCTTTCATTTCAGCGAAATCCGACGTTCGGATCAAAGGATGTTCATTTCGTATCTATGTAATTCTTACGTCTGTGGTCGGGTTCCGTTCTGCCGGTGCTCTTACCCTATAACTAACGGGTCTATTCTGAGATTATGAAAGAGTTGGAGACGTCACTTTTTCCGCATCGTTAACAAAGTGACGTCTCTAAACCCAACCGGGAGTACCAGAATAGACTCCTAAGACATTGATTGCATTACAAATAATCTGTTGTGCAATGGATTGCATTTAATTTGATTTTTACACTGCGAACTACACACTCAAGTATAATTTTCAGTAGTGAACCCGGTATCCAATAAATAGTTGTCATTGGCGTAAGGGGGCAAAGGGGTTATATTTGTTTGTTGTGTGTTTTATGGCACACCAGTCATATTAGGCTATACTGCGCCAGACTTAGCAAAGGAGATATATATGCCCTGGGCGCCACTCTTAGAGGTGTCATGTTGAAATGACAAAATTCAATTTGTACTTGTTCACTAAGAAACACATTTATAAACAGACTCAAATTTCTATTTCTTATATTTAAAAATCCACATTTATGTTAATTCTAATTATTAATACTTTTCTTTTCTTTTACTTAAATCTTCCATTCCCTGTGTGCTATATTAGAAACATTATTTGATATAGTGTGAGAGAAATAAATGAAAATAAATTCACAGCTGTTTTTTTTTTTTTTTTCTCTTCCTGAACGTGTTTTTGTGTTTTGAACCCAATTATTAAATTCACACTTCACAGTTTCAATACGCACCGAGTCCTTTGTTAAAGTTACAAAAAGAATCCGATGTCACTGGTTGCCTTTCCAGAGAGGAAGGGGTCTATTCTGTTACCCCGGAGACGTCATTTTCCCGTTTTAGCGAGGAAAAAGTGACGTCTCCCAACTCTCAGCCAAAAAGACCCGTAAATGTATACATTCTTTGTGACCTGTTTCTGAGATTCGAATCTCCTTAGGACAGCGGTTTCTCTTGGTCAGTCAGAAATGCACCCCCCTCCCTTGGATATTTACCATACGACAGGCTCCAAAGAAAATTATTAATAATTAGTAATAAAATAAATGTGGTTTTTTAAATATAAGAAGTAGAAATTTGAATCTGTTTATAAAATTTGTTTCTTATTGAACAAGTACAAAAATTTTGTCATTTCAACATGACAGACGGCGCTATGAAGACAAAACTTCGGAACGTTTATATTAGTTTTGGAAATCAAATATAACGAAGTAAAAAAAAAAAAACACGGTGTCTAGGGCGCCAGTTACATTTGCGAAGCCACCAATGGCAACTGGGGGCGAAAGAAACAAATCATGCGCCACTTGCCCTAGCTACGCCACTGATAGTAGCAGGCTGCGACAGAAAGTAGTAGTCCCTATTGCGCACGACCGTTGCATCTGTGGAGACAGACGGGATCCAAGTGAAACTACTACGTAACAGACTACCCTGTGACAAGAATCATTCATTTCGCCAAGCCCAGTGCTCGAACACTATCGACCTGGTACGAAAATACAATTCAGAACAGAAGATAAATGGCCCGAATAATGAAAATTATTAGGATTCTGCATGATACAATCACTGATTAAGGAAGCCCTTACTCGCGTCCTGTACCCTTCAAGACATTCGCTGTTTAACCGCTGTAAAAGTAATTATTTAAAAGATTTTAATGAAATCTGCAGATCATGAGATTTTATATATATTTTGCTGAAACATTCTGAAGAATATGTAGATGACAACAAAACATTTTTCCTGAACGTACGGGAATAATTTCTCAAGCCTCTGAAATGCAAAGCTAGAATTCTGCCGTTGAACTAAAATCCCTTGAAGCAATGAGTTTTAGAACTGTATGTGTGCACGGTTTAAAGTTTCTGTTTACTCACATGTTTCTAAATGCACTTCTTTCAAAAAAGAAAGTGGCAAAAATGCCTACTCGTCACTTTTACACATTCACACGAAACAAGAGTTAGAGTCTGCTTCTGCTGCTCTTTATCAGGCGTACGCAATAAGAATTTTGTAGATTCAGACAAACCCGTAACGACTATAGTTTCGGGAGAACGAAAATGCTGTTCGTTTCAGAAACATGTGCCTATCACTTCTGGACGATTTTACTCCGCAGAAGTGTGATACGCAGTGAGTTAGAAGAGCGCTTTTCCGGAGTTCTTTTTAGGTGCGATTTTCTTTTAGCTATTCTTTTTCAACATTGATATTGTTACGAATCTGTAATACCGTTTCCCTGCCATGTTAGGTAGGAAAGAGAGATCTACAGAGATTCGTATTGGACCCCAAGCCAGTGGTCACCGACCTTGGCGACAAACCGAAGGTTCAGGAGAATACAAGAATTATGGCCTTATCTCTCTAAGGAACCGAGATATGGAGATATTTCTGGAGAATTCCATGTGACGTCATGCCTATATAAACACTAGGTGCTCAAACAAGATGAAATCTCTTTGTAGTTTTGTTGGTAGTGCGAGTTGGTCAGCTGTTAGACGCTGAGTGGTGTTGACAATGCTGTTTCTGTTACTACTAGTGATTTGCTGTCTGTTTGTATTATCCGATATATGGCATCATAGTATTTTCTTTAAAAGGTGTTTGTTTGTATGCATCTGCAAATATCCATTGAATTTTGTCTATTTATTCCTTGAATAAATTTTAGTTAAATTTTAAATCAGAACAAGCATTCTTCACGTTTGTCACTTTTCTGGCAGTAAGTAATACAAACTAATTGGCTTCTTTTGCATTGTTCATTCATGTACAAATGCAACAACACCTCATTACGTAGGAATGTCAATTGTCCCATTGCATTAAGAATAATAAATTGTCAAACGTGATTTCACCATTGTATAAATATCTTTCTTTTAAAAATGGTAGTTTGTAATTTTAAAATTGGACTTGTATTGCTTTATATCAGTGGTATTTGCTATAAGTAAGTATTTAAACAACTTTATCGTTTTTAAATAAATTTGGTTTATTGTAGTAATAACAATAATATTATATTTCGAGAAATTTTAGTTTTAAAGTACCTTTAAAATAAAGAATTTCAGTTTATCAGTATATTTATCTAGATATTTGTAAAATCATAAAGATCTCTGTTTGTGAGCATGTGTACATTTAAAGTTCATTGCAGTTTACTGACATCCTTTAATCAATGTTATATGTCCAAGTAGTTTTTAGCCTCAGATTATAATGTATGTCATGTTTTGAAAATTTAACAAGACCATAACGGCCTCACATTTATTTAGAGGCTTCAACAGAAAACCGTATTTTGTCAAATCAACCTGAATATAACAGTCTCGCATCTCTAGAAAGCTGCGATTGTAATCGCATCTGTGTAAATTTCTGTAAAAAACTTTATCTTCTGTTCAATTCTGTAATCTTGTAATGTAACTTCAGTTTTTGTCAATAAATGTTCAATAAATTTTTGTCAATAAATGTTTGGGGGGGGCGGTTTTCTGCGTGGGGCTCCGGGAACCCGGTAGGGATTTGTTTGCTTAATCCACCTTGTGTTGTGCCCATCCAAACAGGAAGATAACCTCATGTTAAAAAGGTCATTCACCGCTCTTCAAAAATGGAATTTTTAAAGCACGGGAAGGAAAAAACCTATCGTCAAGGTCGAAAACCTGCCAAATTTGGAGCAAACGATTCGTGGGATTAAAAAGAACTTAAAACCCAAAACTCAATCAGCCGATTCCAATTTGTGACCTCGATGCGAGGGTAGCGGCAAAACAAAGGATCTGCCTACATTGGCACCTCGCGTCGAGGTTAGAAATGAAACTCTAAATCCCCGCGTGGGGGAAGAGGAGTCTGGGTGGCAGGAATTCTGCGACTTTGAACCTTGTCTCAAAACAAACTTTGCAACATCCATGAATGCTTTGCCTAATTTTTCTACTAAGGCCCGGTGCACACTAGCCGATTCGTGTCGTTGAAGCTATAGGGGGAATGGTGGTAACTATTGTTATTTTTATAGGTTCAGCGACACGAATCGGCCAGAAGGGCATCTGGCCTAAAGTGGGTGGGAAAAAAAACCAGCCTTAAGACAAATGGTATAGCTAGTCTTCTCGTGAATGCCTAGCTTTATAGGCACAGATGGCGTTCTGTCTCTCTGCTTGCATTGCTAGTTATTTTTCTTGTTATTTGTGCGTCTCATTTTCTGGAATATTTGTGGAATAAAGCGTCGTTCTCCATTATTCTGCTTGCTGGATGCACAGTACACCCACCGGACAATGTTTGTAATAATATTCATTTTCTTTTTGAATCATGCCGCATTTTTAAATTCGAACCGATGAAATATTTCAACACATTGCTTAGTAAAAAAAAATCTTCTCCTCCATCTTTCATCTTACCCCACCCCACCCCGCATTTTCGTGAAATCAAAACCGACTGGCGCATGTTCAAAAGTGCAGAAGCTCTCCGTATCTGAAAACAGACAGGATATTGTTACGAACATGGAAAGTAGCTTCACAGCAATGTTAGTCTTATGGTTGGGAAGAGAGATCTACAGGGGTAGGTATGGGAATGCCGCGGAAAATGGAGCCATCGACCCCCGACCATGGCGACCATTTTGACATCTTGGAGACAAATTTGGCGACGAAATGTGTGATCTCAAAAGTACTGGAATTTTCTTGATATCTCTATTAGGGGCCGAGATCTGGATTTATCCAGATGATTCCATGTGACGTCACGACCTCTTGGGGAGATTATAAAAGGACCCTGCTCGGATCACAGAATAATAGTGTGTGTTGATCGACTGGGATCGCCTTTGGAGTGCGAACGTCTTTGGAATCCTTCTTTGGAGTTTTATCAGCTGTGCGAGCTAGTAAGCTGTTAGACGCCGAGCAGTATCGAAATTGCTGTTCTGTTCTTATTAGTGAATTGCTATCTGTTTGTGTTGCTAATCTGCGCAGTTGCTATTTTCCTGTTACCTTCGCTTCGAGTTTTCCGGAGTATTCGAGAATAAAGTCTCATTCTCCGTTACCTGCTTATTGGACTATTTTCGTAACAATATGAAGCATCCAAATGTAAGTGGGGCTGTGGTTTCTATTGGCATTAATCGTGTATTGTCTCAATTGGTAGAAAATTGAGATTCCTCTGGTAGGTGGCTTTGTATTTCAGGAGAAGTCTGGTGAAAACGGTTGGCGATGGCGTGTCTCTGATTGAAACACGAACAACAAAGCAATTAACGTCACACCGTGGATTCCCCCAAACAAGGCTCAGTACGCAGTAATTCAACTTTTGTCGTCTGCAGAAGGCAACTGCACGCACAGACATATTTTGACATAATTTGCTAATGAAATAACATTTTATTAAAAAATTGATACGAAGAATCAACTAAGGTGAATTTTTAGTAATACCTCGGTTTTCATTGAATTCGATTATCGTCCGTTTCGGTTTTCGTCTAACTTTTCCGCGAAAAATTTGTCTCGGTTTTCCTCAGATTTCGTCGGAGAAACAGACCTTCTTGTGCGAGATGAGTCCATTGGCTCTAAAGTTGGTCCTAGTGCCAAAAGACCAAGAAGGGAAGTGACCCCAGATAGTGCCTTGATACCTAAGATCTTCATGGAGGGAGATTCCCCTTCCAAACAATAATCTCAATTTGTTCATACTTGTAAATATAAATAACGTTTTTCCGACGGATTTAGAAAATTTATACACCTAATGTAATAACGTTTTGCTCAATATTACTTTGATTATCTTTGTTTTCTTCTTCTCCGATTTTTTAAAAATTATTTTTCTTGTTTTATTTTTATATGGAGTTTTTTTTATTTTCTCTTTATTAATTCATTTGTGTGTATTTTTTCACTTTTTTCTCTTACGTATTTTGTGTCTTATGCTTTTGTACACTCTTGTAAAATATTGATTCTTTGATTATTGAAAAATTGTCTTTCTATTCTTGATGGAGTTCAGTGTGATTTATTATTATTATTATTATGATTTTACTTTGTTCTTATCTAATTCATTCAATTATTTTACATTATTTGTTTGTTTTCAATACTTCTTTTATTTTCTCCCTTGCTTATTTTTTGTGTGTGTGTGTGTGTGCGTAAAGAATTGTTTTTCAAAGACTGAATTGTTTTGTATGCTTACTTCTGTAAACCTTGTGTTGTAGATATGTGGCGCACGAGGTGTTTGGCATGTTCAATAATAAATAAAACAATAATCTCTGCACCTCTCTTCTCCCCTCCACACCGTTTTTCATACGCAAAAAAGAGTCTTCAGATAGGTATGAAAATGTGAATGCCATGTTAAATGTTCAATTATTCTTTTCATTTGTCTTTTATATTCATTTAGTATTAATTTCTGATTGATTTTAGTGTTAAACACTATATTTATTCTCCATGAAATGTGTGTTTGGTATGTATTTTGGAGTATCTAGAACGAATTAATTGGATTTGCATTGATTTATATGGAAATAATTGCCTCGGTTTTCGTCGATTGTTTTCGAAGGGATTATCGACGAAAACCGAGGTATCATTGTATTTAATTTATGCAATCAAGAATAGGGCTCTTCTAGCATATTAGCGTATATAAAGTTTTAATAAATAAAAGCTTCACAATTTGCAACTCAGAGCTTGATTTATCTTATTATTTATTAGATAAAATCTTAATACATATTATTTACATAGGGAATAATAAATTATACCAAAAAGCACGTCATCATTGTCAAAATATGACATTTATGATCAGCGATTTTGTATCTGTTTATTTTGCATTTACATCTTGGCAGTCAGCTGATTACTTACACCAGAAGTCACAATGCTAAAACGGGGGAATTTCCGTCACGAATTTCATCAATTTACGTCAAAGAAAAAGTTACCATGGCAACCATGTGGCAGTTTTAACGTGATTCGTTTTTCATGCCTCGTTTACAACCGTGTTCTTCATCAGTAGAACATATCATCGCTTAACAAGCAACACCACCTGTCTCAATTTTTGAAATTTCGAAGAGGAAGAAAATACTCAATTTTTCGCAACCAATAACGAATATTTTTGAATTTTAATTTTCTCACATTTGGTAGGAACATGTGGTCTCGTATTTATACCAGATGTTAAAAAAATTCAGAAATATTCGTCTATTGGTCGCGAAAAATTGAGTATTTTCTCCCTCTTCGAAATTTCAAAACATTGAGATAGGTGGTGTGATTGATAACTGTGTACTCCAGCCTTCAATAAATTCACCTTTATTCTCACACTAGTTTATTAATTCAATTATATACGATTAAATAGAAGATATATACATACGTACAATTACGATTCACGTTTAAGATTACTCATAATTACTAACTCGGAGTTCATCTCGAGAACTCCTACAAAAACATGCACACTCTGTGCAGAGACCCAATCGCATTAATGGCGTCTACCAACGCAATATGGTTTGGATTGAGGCCACTTTTCATTGGCTTTCAGCGTCACGTGACTTCGCTTGCTTCTAAATGATGTCATAGGAGCGCGCTTAGTTTGGATTTCGATTTTTTTCTTAGCTATTGTATCATGGAGAAACCAAAATTATCTTTATCTTGAATTCATCATTCCCTTTAGAAATATCCAAATAATTGTAATTAAAAGATAATTTTGGTTTTTCCATGATACAATAGCTAAGGCAAAAATAGAAATCCAGACTAAGGGCGCTCCTATGACATCATTCAGAAGCAAGAGAAGTCACGTGACGCTGAGAGCCAATGAAAAGCGACCTCAATCGAAACCATAGTAAGATCCGTAAATATGCTCTACCAACTCATCCCCGCGCGCATAAAAACCAATCCCACTATAGACGCCTATGGGGAGTGTTTTCGATGCCAATATTTGGCGATAAATCGCTTTTTTTTTTGGCGAGAAATGCTTTGTAAAGTTTTTTTTTTATTTCGACGACCGAGAGATGCTATCTGTCATTAGTATAGTCTGTTGTAAGTATAGAGTGTATAATTCTTTACTAAAGTAAAGAATCTAATATTGTTATGAACATGGAAAGGCGCTCCCCAGCAATGTTAGTCTGATGGTTGGAAAGAGAGTTTTACAAGGTTAAGCATGGAGTGACGGAAAGCGCCTGTTCCGGGATCCCTGACTTGGCGATCATTTTGGCGACTTGGCGACAAATAGGTGATTGCAGAAAATGCAACCCTTTTCTCGATATTTCTATTAGGAAAGGGAATACACTGGAATAAACGAGAAAACTCCATGTGACGTCATGACCTGTCGGAGAGAGTATATAAGGGTGGCGCCGGATCAGAGGAGCAGTGTTGTTCCATTTGGGAACGACTTGGAGTTTCTTCTGCAGTGCGAGCTAGGAAGTTGGTGAGCTGAGCGCTATTGAAAGTGCTGTTATTGTCGTTATTAGTCATTTGCTGACTGTTTGTGTTGCTAAATATCAAAGTGCTGAACTGTTATTACCTGTGAATTATTGTCTGTTTACATTGCTCATCTGTGCAAGAACTATTGTTTCCTGTACCTGTGCTACGTGTTTTCCTGCATATTTGTAAACAAGTAATATAAAAACAAATTTTTAAAGTCAATTCCTACTTAGGTAAACAAAGAAAAATTTTATTTTAGAAATTTTTTTCACCCATATGAAACTAAAATTAATTAATTAAATTTAATTAATGAATTAATATTTGAAAAAACTGTATTAACATCAAGTGTCATCCACTACAAGTTTTAAAAAATGTATTTGAACTTGAGTGGATGAATAAAAAGTATTTTATGAACGATTGAAAATTTGAACAAGATATATAAATAAATATATATAGGGAGAGTGTGAACTAATAGTAGGAATTGAATAAACCTTCATTCTTCATTATCCTGCGTGTTGGAATGTTTACACCATACACCCACAGAAAGACTTTTTGGAACAATATGCATAAGTTAGAAAAATATTCAAATACATAAATACTTGCCAACGAGCTTAATATGAGCAAGAATTAAACTTGAAAATAGTTTGTTATTTGTTGTTAATTGTAAATAAAAATGGATGGTTTTCAAAACACGATGAAGAAAAATCTCAGTTTCGCGCCAATCAAAGTAAACACGGAAACCCTAGCGGGCACAATGATCAACTTGGCGTGGTAAAAGACATTCCCATAGGCACCTATAGTGGGATTTGTTTTTATGCCTCCCACGCAACTGTTCTTCTACTTTTCACTTCACATCCTTTTGGCTGGGAATCGGAACAGCTACGTGGAGGTTAGCGGCATGACAGGTGGTGTTGCTTTTTTAGAGACAACATTATTTCCTTAACCCGTTAACCCCCAGCGTTCTATTTATTGGACAGTTAAATTCCACTTCCGTGGCTAAACTAAATGCGTTCCATTGTTTCTTTTTTTACTTTTTTTATGAAGTCAATAGGTATTACCAAGCTCCTAAACAGTTTTCAACAGGCGTATACCGCCAGTTAGCCAGATTTTGCAGTCAAAATATCGCCATCTTGAAATTTTTTTGGATTTTGCCTTTGATTCATTTTTGAGGTAATGCAAGGAATTAAAAAGATCTTTTTTATTTTTGGATATTTTACTATGTTTCAAAAATCTTTCAATACTTACGCAAAAAAATTTTTGAAAATTATTTTTAATCGATTTTTTGTAAACTTTTTTTTCTAAAAATATAAAAAAAGACCAAAAAATGTTTTACCCTCAGGATTTAATGTTACTTTGGAGTTAACTTAATATTGGTGTTTTAAATTTAATTTAATAGAAATTTATTGAAATTATGTTTAAAATTAATTTGGGCGTTAATGGTTTAAAAGCAGAAGCGCTCAGAACTCTATACCTGTGCCCGCCCGAAACAGTCGCTGACCTCGTCTTGCACGGCAGTCTCGAGCTTTGATTGCACCGATTGATTAATTAATCTGGGCTTGATTTTAATTCCGCAAGTCTTGAATAGTGTGGAGGCCATCTTCATCATAAATGAGACTTACGCGAACAGACGCATTTAATCTTATTTATGAGGGAGCGTTTGCGATCGAGATTTGCGAGCGAGATAAGATCGCTAAATCAAAGCGTCCCTGTCACTGAAACGTTGATGTATGTGCAAGACGAGTACATCGCGTCAGAAACTGGAGGTGTGACGGTGTATGGTGCTGTACAAGAGATTAGAAAAAGCTGCATTTTTTTAAAACCAGATTTGGTATCTAATCAGATCAGACGAAAAAAAGAAAGATGGTGGCCCATTCTTTCAAGTTTACGTCAAATGCCCTATGACGGAAAGCAATTCGTGTAACAAGAGATATAGGAATGTAATGGATAATCTTGCTAAGTTACGTGACAATAAATAGCAATTTAGACTAATTTCACTCTCCTGTTGATGAGATAAAAATATAGAAGAAATTTTCCCAAACACACACACACACACACACACACAGTAGAGAAAATGACAAAGCAAAAATAAAGTCAATTAGTTGAAACATTGAAAGTATTCGGGTACGAGTTCTTTTTTACTTCTAGATGGAAAGATAATCTACAATATTTAAACCTTTGCACTCCAAATAGAGGGCGTCCCAAAAAACATATGCACACTTTTTTTAAATGTTATGTAAACAAAATAGCATACATCAAATTTTCATAACTGAAATTAATGAAAACGCATGAAAATTTCGTCAGCTATCCGAACTTTTTTCTCTGAAATTAGGACACAAACTTGACGTTTAAAGCACTCAGAACGTCCTGTATACGGTTCTTACTTTTTAGGAACACCTGAAACATAATGTCTATGTATTGAATGCTAGCTACAATCGATGCTTTGATCCCAGCTAAAAGATAATTCGCATTTATCAACTGATATGCAGGCCTACATAGCGCTATCCGTACTTCGAATAGAACTGGCGTCCAGCACGAGATGGCGGCACTTGACCCCGTGACAGACGAGAGTGCATTCCCTGAGGAAGAAAGTACGAAACAGAGACCAGGATGTGGAGAAATAGCAGGCTGTTGCAAATGCGACTATCTTGACGCCTCCTTACTCAACAAATAGACTCTTCCGATATCAAGTGATGAAATCACAGCCGCCGCTCGTGATGGACGTATAATAATGCCCGCCAAGCGTCTGAATAACTGCACTGATTACAAGGGCAAATTGAAAAGATTCAAAATGAGAGAAAAATGGTTTTAATCGCTTTCTGAGGTTTGAAAGCAATAGTCTTTATCACTAACATGATTTTCCCCCCCCCCCTTGAGCGTCCTATTTTATTATTATTATTATTATTTTATTTTTCAAAAAGACTCTGAATAGATAATTTCTATATTCACTTTACACAATATAAATTTAACTGAGGATTCAATCTCTCCACCTGTTTCTGCAGATCATGCATTATTCATAATCGAGAACATTCGTGTAGCAGGAATAGTAATTTATCTCTCGTCCATTTTTACTTTCTAGTATAGGAAGTATACAAAGAGAAAGTATTGCAATCGTCAAAAAATTCGAACTCGAGATTTTGACGAATCTCCACGTTTTAGACCTTCCTGAGTCCGAAAAACACAATTTTGGAATCATGTTTGTCTGTGTGTCTGTGAACACGATAACTCGAAAACTATTAGAGACAAAGGGATGAAATTTGGTATGTGGTCTTTACACATAGTTTGTAGGTATCTATCAAATTTTGGACAAAATCCGTCAACGGGAAGTCTGTCTGTCTGTATGTCTGAAGTCATGCGAACACTATAATTCAAAAACTTGAATAGCTAGATGGATAAAATTTGGTGCACAGTTTTATCGTCATAAATGTAGGCCCGTATAAAATTTTGGGCCAAATCCGTCAACAGGTTGACTGTCTGTCGGTCTGTATAATTTACCATTGAAACCAATCCGCTATCTCCATGCGCATGCGTACGTCTGTGCTCGCGAAAGGAGCGATTACGTCAGTTTGTCCTTGAGACGGCAAGAGTGAAACCTAGCGGTGTGCGACAGATATGCGTTTTAATCGGCAGGCATCGCTTTGAATTTGATTCTTTACCTAGATATTTTTCAATCACTATAATGAAAAACCTTCTGATAGTCATTGGATTCTGGAGAACAGTAGGTTCGAATTTTTTTAGCCACGCGGGGGGAGCAGAAACGGCACCTTTTGGGGGAAGTATACGAGAAAGTTTAGGGGAGAACACTCCCGCTGGTTTAAACGATGTTCGCATACAAGGAGAACCGGGACAAAACGTCAAATCGTGCGGGAATTCAGGGGGATTAGCCCGAAAACCATGTGGTACCAAGGCTCATCCATCGCAATTCAGGGCTAAGTAACTTTTGACTGTGACTGTATGTTATAGCTATGATATTTAATTTGAAAATTATGTCAGTATACCACAGTCAAAACTAAATTTTTTTTGATAGTGACTCAAAATATAGTAGAGCGAGCAAACAATGTCACCTCGTTAAGTATAAAGTTGAGGAAGTGGTCCTTCTCCATACAGCCCAAATTTTTAACCTTTTGCAAAAAGTAATTTTATACATGCGTTAAAGTAATGTAAATGATCTAAGATCCAACCATGACCATTTTATCAGAAGAGCAACAAGATAAGAGCCTCAATCGCAGCAAAAAGAAGCGCAAAAGACCAGGAGACTGGGAGCAGCCCGAGATTATGAATAAACCAGCGGGAGTGTTCTCCCCTAAACTTTCTCGTATACTTCCCCAAAAAGGTGCCGTTTACCCTTCCCCCGCGTGGCTAAAAAATTTCGAATCTACTGTTGTTACCCAGAATCCAATGACTATCAAAAGGTTTTTCATTATAGTGATTGAAAAATATCTAGGTAAAGAATCAAATTCAAAGAGATGCGTACTGATTTTCCGCTCTTACCGGCTCAAGGACAAACTGACGTAATTCGTTCCATAGCTTTCGCGTGCACAGAAGATTGCTTCCAATACTCATGCGCGTAGAGATTACTTTTGAAAAGAATCCGTTAATTATGCAGACAGACAGACAGTCAACCTTTTGACAGATTTGGCCCAAAATTTTATACGGAACTACATTCATGACGATAAAACTGTGTACCAAATTTTATCCATCTAGCTATTCAAGTTTTTGAGTTATAGTGTTCATATGACCGCGGACAGACAGACTTCCCGTAGACGGATTTTGTCCAAAATTTGATAGAAACCTACAAATTATGTGTAAAGATCACATACCAAATTTCATCCCCGTAGCTCTAATAGTTTTAGAATTATCATGTTCACAGACAGACACATAGACACACATAATTCCAAAATTGTGTTTTTCAGACTCGGGGAGGTCTAAAACGTGAAGATTCGTCAAAATCTCGAGTTGGAATTTTTTGACGATTGCAATACTTTCTCTTTGTGTACTTCGTATACGAGAAAGTAAAAAAGAAGTCGAACAGATATAATTTAAACATGAATCAGTATTCATTACGTGTTGGTTGACCTATTCATATTTGAATGGAGGAAATCATGTGCAATATCGACTCGAAGACCAAATAAGTGAGGGTAGACTGCCTGAATACACAAAATATATACCAGCTAGGTTTGGAAACATTGGAGAACTGGGAGATTAAACGTTCAATTATTAATTATATTTCAAATTACTCTTTAAATCAAAATATTTATTATAATTAAAATGACTCTTGTTAAATCCAAATCAATTTAATATTCAAAAATTAAATTACAATTTAAATAAGGCTAATTGCAATTTCTATATGTTTTTGTATGCACGTGTGGACTATGAAATATGACCGTTTAGTATCGTCCCAGTATCTATTTGTACTGTCGGTCGGTCAGGAGAAGGTTTCGCAAACCGTAACTTAATGCAATTCAGTGACGATTTGTAAAACATATGCATGTTCAAATTTGGAAACAAAAACGCTTTGTTAGCAGAGCATTAGTACTACAGTCGACGCTCGTTATAACGACCACATATTATAAAGACCATTCCGTTATAACGACCAGTGATAAAATCCCCAACTGTGTTTCCCTATTCACTATGTTATTTTACTTCCGGTATAACGACCGCCCAGTGTCATCTAATCCCAATACAGAACGCCGTCCCTTACCCCCGTACCCGTGACCAGACCGGTCACTGAACGGTTTGATGGGCAAGACACGGGGATTTTATTTAAGAAAAAGAAAAACAAAATAAACAAAAAGAAGGAAATATATACGCTATGTACAGCACAGGCATTTTCACTTTTACACTATTAGTTCGTAGTAGTCTTCTTTTCTTTAGATGTTGAAATACCTTTCTGTTATTTGAAGGTGGAATGTCCGGTGATTGAGCTACTTAGTTCAGCTCGCTGGGATGTTGAAGGCTAGGGAGGCCGGAAAAGATCTCTGTTTTCGCTAATGAATTTGATAATCCCACGAATTTTCTGCCTGGAGACGAGGTTATTGGCGAACTTTTCAGCCATTCTTGTTCGAAGTTTGGCGCTGGCTTCCTCATATGCCAAGACACTGTATAGATACACTCCGTGGCATAGTGAAGTGCCGTGCCAATTTCAGCGGACACTCTCCCTGGTATTTTTCCAAAAAGAACATGTTTCTAAACGTAAACGATGTTGATTATTGTATTGCCAAACTTCGTAGATGTAGAGTCTCAATTGCTACAGTTCAACTTTGACAGAGGGGGGGGGGGGTACCACTCACCACAGCGCAGAGATTAGAACAGCCTAGAATAAAAAATGTTTTAAGTGCTATTGAGACTTTAAAATGTTTTTTTGAAAGGCAAGAAAATACAGGACATTATTTATCCTCTTTAACTGAATTGGAAAATTATTTTTTGCAAAAAGCATATATGCAGAAAAGACAAACAACCATTTCTAATTTTTTTCTTTAGAAAATAAATGTTCCGTAAGTATATAACACCCTTTATTTTCTACTTTAAAATCTGTTTTAGAAATATATTTAATTGATAAAATTTTATTTTTAATACCAATGATAAAAAAATAATTTGAGGATTTAGTTAGAATCTTTTTAAAAATAGCATATTTTTACGGAACTGCTGAGCGTGCATGTGTACATTTTTTAATTATATCCACTATAGTGACCACTCGTTATAAAGACCTTTTGCTGTGGGACGCAGAGGGTCGTTATAACGAGCGTCGACTGTAGTTACAAAACATTACTCTAGATTATATTATCGTATATTTTATAAATAAGTGGGGGGGGGGGGTGAAAGGGGAGAAATGGCGAAATACGTATTGTAGCGCCTGTTAAAATTCATAATTCATGATATTTAAGAACGACACGGAATGCAAGTGTTTTTAAAGGGAATACGTGAACTTCGCTATCTCTTTTCTAAATTTTGCTCTGGTTGTATAAATAATACGGCACGTGTGGGAATCCCCACACTTTCTCTCTTTTTCTGCTGAGTTATTTTTGTTACTCAGAAATCTTTTTAGTTGCACAAAACAGGAAAAGAGAATCCCGCAGACAAGCAGCTACACTTCATTCATCGCATGATATGTTTTTCATTCATTCAATCATTCAGCCGGAAAATACTCTCTCTGCTTACAACTGTACGAGTTCTGGGTAGACTGAGTGTTCCGTAGAAATTACAGTTCAATTCCTTTTTCAGTTTTCTGTTAGAATTACACATTATGAGTTCTTTGAAGCTCCATGAAAGTTTGCTTTAAAACACTGAATAACAATAGATACATATTTTTACTTTCTCGTATACGAAGTATACAAAGAGAAAGTATTGTAATCGTCAAAAAGTTCGAACTCGAGATTTTGACGAATCTCCACGTTTTAGACCTCCCCGAGTCCGAAAAACACAATTTTAGAATTATGTCTGTCTGTGTGTCTGTATGTCTGTGAACACGGTAACTCGAAAACTATTAGAGATAAAGGGATGAAATTTGGTATGCGAACTTGACACATCATTTGTAGGTCTCTATCAAATTTTGGACAAAATCCGTCCACGGGAAGTCTGTCCGCGGTCATGCGAACACTTTAACTCATAAACTTGAATAGCTAGATGGATAAAATTTGGTACACAGTTTTATCGTCATGAATGTAGGTCCGTATAAAATTTTGGGCCAAATCCGTCAACGGGCTGACTGTCTGTCGGTCCGTATATTCGCATACTTGTTTAACTCCATGGGCATGCGTAGTGGTAGAAATGCCTGTGCAAAGAAGGGACACTCCGAAAACTTGGCAGTTTGCCAAAAAACAATTCTGGCGGCGAGATTTTGTAAGGAAGCAAACATTTAGGGCGTCTCGTTTTACTTGCGTACTGGAAGCAATCTCTGCGCATGCGCAAGCTATTCAGCGAGCAAGCTATTCTCCTGTTTCCTTCTCCGCACGCGGAACTTGCATTGCTAGAGTTTGATAAAAAATAAATATTGCGAAGTTTTAATACATACGTATCTTTTTGAATATGATTCTTCACCTCAATATTTTACTATCACTATAATCAACAATGAAAAACCTTCTGATAGTCATTGCATTCTGGGTTACAGTTGGTTCGAACTTTTTATCAACGCAGGGGGAAGGGAAATGACAAATGTTTGAAAAGTATACGAGAAAGTTTAGGGGAGGTCACTCCCGCTGGTTTTCAACGCTGCGAAAGATGTCAATGTGAATTTTATTTTAAGATACTTTCTATCGAGAATTTTATTGTAAGATACTTTCTATCGAAAATTTTATTTTAAGATACTTTCTGTCAAGAATTTTATACCAAAGTAGGAAATCTGAAACAATTAGCCCGCTAATGATAGAAAGAAAGAGAGAAAATCGGTGATGTTATATCCAACCGATGCAGTATTTAAAATAGAATATACAATCGAGACTCGTAAATGAGAAACAGAAAGAGGATTTGAAAATATTTTGAATAATTATGATTTCGTGTTATCTGACAAGATAAAAAAAACTTCTATATTTCGATAGGAAGTTTTATAACTACATAATTCAATATAAAGATCTCGACCGGGCACGAAACTGTAACGATATTTCTAAATGACTAGCCGCCGCGACAGAAAATACAGGCACTGTGACCGAAAGCATAATAGCCCCATTACGAGCGGCTCATGTGGCGACCGCCCCATTACAGGGATAAAAAAACCCGCCATCCGAGATGGGCTGTAAGAGCCATACCACCATTAACTGTGCCCACCAGGGAAGCGAGATGCTTACTTAACCGGCGGCTTCTCATCCGCATTGGGCCCCCCCCCCCCCCCCCCGGTGGATCTTATAGGTAGATAATGTTTTCGATTTAATTATAAGAATACTAGGGTACTCCACATCGCAAATTGTCACCTTATCAACTATCTACTCAGTTTTTTTAAATGCAATAAAAAAGGAGATTAATGCAACCTTGCAGTGCTGTTAATAGATGTATAAGGCTGCCATCTCTAGATAAGAAATGGAAAACCTTTTATAGGTTTACAAAGTTTGACTTACAATTTTAAACCGCAATAAAATTTCGAAATTCAAAGAACTTCACATTAAAGTATGATGCATTCTTATAAAACTGACACTAAGCATATACATGTAGGGTTTAAAATAAGCCCGGTATATTTTGCTTTATAAAAACGTAGCCGATCCCGGCTCATCTTTTTATGTAAAGAAAGTAGATATGAGAAGGAGTTCATCCATCACTTTATCTTTAAACAAGTAACATAAAAAAATTTTAAAGTCAATTCCTACTTTAATAATTAATAGTTTAATAGTTTTCGAGATATAATGAAAAATGTACTGCGCATGCGCAAAGATATGGCTAAAATGTGGAGGTGCTTCGATGATCCCATGGGCCATCCATATACCCAAGAACCAAGTCTGTAATGTTAATAGTTTTTGAGTTATAATGAAAAACGTATTGCGCATGCGTCATGCAAAATATGAAATGACAGACAAACAGTCTGACAGACACACAAGAAAGCGAATTAATATTGCATTGTCATCTAGTTCTGAGCTATGTTTAAAGTTTGAAGTCTCCAGCTCATCGGGAAGTTAGTTTAAAATCGATTGCAAAATTTGAACAAGATATAGGGAGATTGTGAACTAATAATAGGAATTGAAGAAACAATTTTGTTTTGGTGCAAAAAAGCATGATGGTACATGCTTAACATACTTCACACTATGGATGTGGGTGTGAAAGAGGTTAGATTACATAATATTAGACACAGGAAGGTTCTTGCTGGAATGATAATGCTCGAAGAAAACCCCGCCCTGCCTTCCGGGTAATACTGGAAGACTGGCCGCCGCGACAAAAAACATGGGTACTGTGGCCGTAAGCATAATAGCCCCCATTACGAGCAGCTCATGCGACACCCCTCCACACACACACACACATTACAGAGGGATAGCCCATATCTCGCTGGAAACTTTACTAGAAGGAAATTCAGCCGCAATGAATATCATGAGAAAGAAAGTTTCCAAACATTCATTAAAAATTAAAATACAGTCAAACCTTGATATCTCGAAAAAAACAATGTCCCCTGCATTTCCATCGAAATTCTCATTATATTCCCCATAGTTATCTCGAAATTTGTTTTTCAAAACCCTTGTTATGTCGAAATTTTTCTTCTAGAAATAAGTTTCAGTTGACGTTTTTCTCGTGGCAGTTATTGGCATTAGAACCAGTTTGAGAGTGATCTCGTTTCATTCTTTACCCTTTTTTCGTGGGAAAGCAAGGAATAGGATATTGGGGTGGGAGATGAGAAACGGGAAGTGGGGTGGCGGATGAGTGAGCGGCTGTTATCTTGTCACCGGCGGGAGAATATCCTGTGTCCTTCTTTATTGTGGAATATGTGCACTTTAACGACAGGGGGGTGTTCTTTCATTTCTTAGCTGACCAGTGTAGAATAAAAACGTGTTCGTGAACATTTGTAGATTTGGCTGGTGAAAAACGTGAATTGATCGTGTTATCCGTCGAAGATAAAATAAAAGTGTTGAAGTTTTTGGATGAAAACAAACTGAAAAATAAAGTCGAAATTGCTGCTTACTTCAAAATCCATTCCAGCACTCATTCAGCAATAGTAAAAAACCGCGAAACAATCGAAAAAACTATGATGCCGGAAACAGGAAGAAAATGAAAATTCGGAAATCGACCTATCCTGAAGTTGAAGAATGTGTACGAAAATGGTTTGTCCAATGCCGCGATCAAAACCTTCCTGTGAGTGGATTGATGTGCAGCAAAAAGCAGAGGATTTTGCAAAAGAACTGGACTCGAACAGTGAATTTAAAACAAAAAATGGCTGGCTAGAAAATTTTGAGAAAAGGCACAACATTGTTTTCTGGAAACTTTGCGGTGAAAGTGCATCGGTAGATGAATCTTGGGTGGCTTTCAGAACTTCCTTCTCTTTTAAAGGATTACAAAGCTGGTGAAGTGTTTAACGCAGATGAAACTGAATTGTTCTTCCAGCGTTTGGCCAACAAAACGGCTGCATTTAAAGGTGAAGAATGCCACGGTGGCAAAAAGAGTAAGTTCCGTGTGACTGTGTTCTTGCCAGCTAATCAAAGTGGTAAAGAAAAGCTTCCTCCTCTTATGATAGGACGATCCAAGAAGCCGAGGTGTTTTGTTAAAATTAAGTCATTTCCAATTATGTACAAGTCAGATCAAAAGGCTTGGATGACAAGAGGAAATTTTTGGTGATTGGTTGAAGGGAATTGATGAAGAAATGGCTGAAAAGAAAAGACGCATTCTCCTCTTCATAGACATGTAAAGCTCACTCTAATTTTCCGGCACTAAAAAATATCACAGTGAAATTTTAACCGCTAAATACAACTTCGAAATTGCAGCCACTCGACCAGGGAATAATCCGGAGCTTCAAAGTTGGTTATCGAGCGCAAATTGTGAGAAGACTCCTGGATAACATCTGTGAGGGTAAACCTTGTGCATCTATCAACATCTGGCAGTCAATGCGAATGGCTGGCTATGCATGGAGAAATGTCACAAAAACAACAATAAAAATTGTTTCATCAAAGCACGATTTTCCGAGAATAAAACTTCGAGTGAAACAGAGGAAGTTGATTCCATTAAGCACTCAATAGGGGAAGGAGAAATTAATCCAGAACAGTGGGCATCGATACAAAGGATTGTTACACTGGCATTTCTTCTGAAGATTTCTTGATGTAGACAATGAACTCCAAACGTGCGGCACTATGACAGATAAAGAGATTGTTGCGAACATAAATGCAGAAATTTCTGACGAAGAAAACGAAGAATTGGATCAACAAGTACACGAAAAGTTACCTTGAAAGAAGCCTGGAAGGCAGTGGAACTGCTCCGGAGGTTTCTTGAATAAATCGAAAATAATGGAACTGAATCATTTGGTGCCATTGCTACTTTAGAAAAAACTGTGCAGTTGCAAAAAGATTCTGTGAGACGGCAAACTTCAAATAAGGGCTTTTTTTCCGAAACTACTAAATCTATTTTCTGTAAAGAATTGAATGTTATTAAGTCAAAACAGATACGCATGTATAACAGAATTTTGAAATTATTAAAGCATTGAGAAAAGTAATTTATTAATTATTTGTAGATTGTGTAGATTTTTCTGATGAATCATATTTTTAGCCGCAAAAAGTAGTTTATGGGATTTTTTAAAAATTTTGTCTAAACCTTGATAACTCGAAAACTCTGTCTCGAATTTTTTTTCTCTCCCCCAGAGATTCGAGATATCGAGGTTGTACTGTAGCTTATAAATGCGATTAAAATTTGAATTTACTTAAAGTATTTCGATCAGAGCATCACGTCACGGTTTTACGATTTTTTTTTTCTTTCACCATCAGATTTTTGATAAAGGAAATATTTTCTACTTTTTAATTCACTAATAAAACCATGTTTTAAAAACTTTTTCTATTTTTATTGTTTCATAATTTTCCCATTTGGATACGATGGACATTATCTGTAATTTTTCTACATCCATTTCATTAAGGCTTGTTTCGTAGAATTTTAAAAATGCCTTTTCCCAAAAGATGGCGCTGAAGTTTACTAGGCTGTGACGTCATCTTTTTTCATCAAATTTTTAGCCTTTTTGCTAAGAAGGAAATAAATGGTACTTTCTGGCACCTTAAAATAACTCATGGGTTCCCTACCCTCATAAAAAAACCGCAAGGACAGCTCTTTCTTACATTACAAAAAGAGGAGTCGCCTCTTCGCCTTAGGGTACGAAGAGGACCGGGCTTTGGTTTGAGAGCAGGTCGGTTAAATTCCCGTTCTGTCAGAAAATTGTTTCAGAAATTTTTCTTCAGCTGCTTTTTCAGTTCATCTTAGTGGGAAAAAAACCCGCATATTTCCTTGAAGATTTCCTTTAATTTTCCCAAGCTGAAAATGCTCAACAAATGATGTATTACGCAATTTCTCCAATTGTTAATATATGGTATTCTGTACTTAAAGATGTCGTATATTTTCATTAAATGTGCCGAAATTTACTAATTGCACCATTGTGCATATTCACATATATAAATTATTCATTTTCCAGCTGACGCTTTTTTAGCCCCAAATAACGCTCGGACTGAAATATTTAACTATAGATTGTGTGTAAGATTACTAAAAAAAGAAAGCAAAATTATTGTAAAAAACATATAGTTCAACTCTTTTCGAGATACTAGCCTAAATAAACGAAATGAATAATTTGAATTATTTGCGTAATTTTTATGTTACGTTGTTTATTTGTCAATGCGTGTCGTTCTTTCAGTTTACAACCGGCCGGAGTGGTCTCCCCTAAACTTTTTCGTATACTTTCAAACAAAGGTGTCAACCCCAAGCCCCCACCGCATAAAAATTGCGGCCTATGGGAAGGTCCGAACGCCACGATAGCACTGATTATTCCCTCAGAGACAGTGGCAACACGTAAAAACAACAAAACAAATGGAAATAAAATACGCTAAGCGGAAACAGAATGCGCCAAAAGGGAGAAAAAGCGCCAAGCAGGTGTTATTACGCAATATGTGAAACAAGA
>BGPR01004836.1:79025-104273 GCA_013235015.1 Araneus ventricosus
GTGTATAGTGGGGGGGAACCTACGGATTGTTCGGGATGATACACGACAGCTTTTTGGAAGGAAATGTCATTATGACGTAGGCGCAGTTAGCTTTTTCTCCATACACACCTAATGACGTACTAGGTGTGGATTTGACGCGGAAAACTCTTAATGGTTTTTCTTTCGCGATTTCACTTTTGCAGAAAGTGTATTTATTCAACCGTGTTCTCGCATTTACTGGAAAAATCGAAAGAGAGTGGGTTGCAAGTGTTTCATGTGCCTGTTGAAGCGATAGTTTCTTGGTGAATTTTGGATACGTTTGAAATTATGCATGGTAAGAGAATTTAAATTGTTAAATATGCTGCAGCATATTTCATGGTGTTTCTCTTTTAAACCTCCAACTGTGACTATCGAGATATTTATGCGGACTGGAAATAGGTCTGTTATCTATTGCACCCCGCGAGCTTATGGGGCTCAGCTTATAATTTTGTGTTGATTTATATTTCGTTATTATAGCCTTGCATATAAATAGCAGTTCATTTTCTTCGAAAAGTGTGTGTATTATCAAGCATTGCATCTAAATAACGATTAAAATTTGTCAATTGGAGTTCAATTTTTTTTTTTCTCTGTTGTCTTAAGTCAATTCTACCAGTAACTATGATTAAAATATCATGTCTTCAGCTGCATATATCACGATTTTTTCCGCGGGCTTGTATGTTTACTTTTGTAGCGTTGCATACAAGTTAGCTACACTTCAAAAGTCTTGAGACCTGTTGGGCAAACGCTGCATCTAATTAGCGATTTAAAACTCTTCATTAGACGGTTAATCGATATTTTGCAACGTGCGGGTTTTGTTACGAGTAAAGAATTGCATGTCTTGTATAGACAGGACTGTTATGCATTTAATGTAATTGAAAAACTTCAAATTTGAGCAGAAAACCGAGTCCTAATTCAGTTTTATTCAGTTGATATTATTCGCATCAGAATTATTCAGTGTTGTGAAAGCAGCCGAGGGAAAGTTGATTTATTGCAGCCACCATAATGTTTCTAATTCTTTATTGCAGATGACTTTATTTTGGTAAGAAACTGCACTGAAATCGTGGAAGTTTCGTTGTCCAGATTTTTATATCGAAGTTTCTTTCCTTGCAGATTCCAAGTCCAACAAAATGCGATTTCAGCGTATGAATAACAAGTCGAGTGAGAAGCAGGAGTTCGACGAGAGCAACGGAGATTTCGAGAACGAAGACCAGAATCTCAACAACCAGACTGTGCACGACTGCCCAGATATGCTCACTCTGGAAGGACTGAGGCGGACTTACAACTCCTGTTCAAAGTGAGTTCCCCAATGTTCTCGTGCGATATTGCGTTTCAGAAAATGCAGTCTTCGGTTAAACACTTGATAGATGTGTTGGCCCTTCAAGAGGCAATGTGAACAGTTTTCTTAACCACTTAACTTAATTTTCTTTCCTATCTAATAAGATGCTCCCTTCTGTTTTGGAAAGCGGTTGTCGTTTTTATTCATCTCAGAAGGCATATAATACTTGAGATGTTTATGGATTCTAGGTAATTTTTGTGTAAAATTAAAAAGATAATTGATTAAATTTTAGTTTTAAGACCAAAAATGCGATAATTCGATGCACGAGTATTCTCGGGCTGTTAAGTTAAGCGGTTAATATACTTGAACACTATACTTGCACGATATTTTCCGAAAAAGTTGTGTGATTATTCAGAAATAAGTGTTAGAAATTCGGAAATGATAAATTTATTTTAAACTTAATTTTTAAAATTTTAATTTCCTTTTCAAACCAATTATAGAGAATTTATTATTCACAATTGAGGCATTGAGCATAGAAGTGGACCAACCCACACTTTTTGTTAAACTAAGTTAGACGCCATATTTTTTAATCTTTAAAAATGAACCATTTGTCGACTGCCGAATTTAATGCTACAGCACAGCTAAAATTCTTTTGACTCAAAACATCTTTTCCATTTTAATATGATATCTAGCTCAGTTTATCGAAAGTTGTGGGTTGATGGATCCACTCTGGTTCTCAACACCTGAACTGTAAATGCAAAAATGTTAATCAAGAAAATATAAATCACTGCTCAGTGAATGAAAATATCTTGCATTCAAATGAAATACAAGAACTAATTTAGAAATTTTAAAATTTGATAGTAGGCTGATATTACTGTATTGGCACATACTAAATTGGATCAATGTGTAGTATCAAAAGTTAAAATTCAAATATTTTATTGAATAGGTGATTCAAATTTTTAGCTCGGCACCTCTTTAGCAAAAAATATGGTTAACCCAGACATCATTCGTTGTATAATGTATGCGGTTTAACAATCTGTTTCCTTTGTGGAAGGGTGAATGCAGTAATCGCGACCAGACTGCACTGCCAATTGCATAATGTTAAATTTATTTGACCATGAACTTTATTCACACCATTATGAAACAGGGATGATCGTTTCCATTATGACTGAGCATCAGCTTGTAAATTACTCGTATATGATTAAAATGTTGCATTTTGATGACTTTATATTGAACTAACAACGCCTAGCACTAAATCGGACCTAGTCGAAAAAAATCGTGCGTATTGCTTATTGATGAGTTGTATTTCTCTTATGTAAATTTAGTGGCCATTTATTCCAAAAATTATAAATTGTATGGGTTCCCGTCATTTTCCTCTAGTGTTAATCTTAAGAACAATCTTTTCACCTGTGATTTCGAGTGCATACTATTGGGTTTGAAATGCTGAAAAATTAATGCTATGTGCTATATCGAAGAAAACCGATTATAATGCTTGTTACCAATAGCTTTAAAATTTATTAATCTTCACAAAGTTAATAAAATTAGTTCAGTTTTCAATTTAACCCTAAATTTTAATGTAATTTTGATTTCTATATTTATTAAAGTGAAACTTATTGAATATTTTATAACTTGCTTCTGAGTGTCATTAGTAAAGTAACGCATGGAGGAACATATCTTGTAATGCCATCCTCCAGTACAGTTGCATGAATGTTAATGTGTCACTTGAGAGTTCATTCTTGTGCTTTAGTTTCGAAAACTTATTCCATATTTATGTTTTTGTAGTATTGAATATTTGAATTCCTTCTAGTTGTGGCGTCAGCTGGTATGATGACCATGTGAGCCTTGACTGCAGCGAGTGCGGTGGATATGCAATGTACAGACCATGCCCAACGTGTAATGGACAGTGCGGAAGCATGTGGAGAAGAGATGTCAAAGCTGTAAGTATTATCAGTTATTGCTGGCAATTGAAAATTAAGTATTTACTTAGGAAAAATCAAATTGCAACGTTTATTGACTGAAGAAAGCTTGCACAATGTTAAGCCTAGTTATAATGCTTTAGATATCTTCAGAGATTTTAAGCTCGTGTTTAAATGGGGCATTATTGGAGTACGATTCCTGAATGCAGTCTAGTTAGTTCTGTTTTGAAATTTGTTAATTTTCAATATTCCCAAAAATAAGTTGAAAAAATATGTCACTATAGTTATAGACTGCTTAAAAAGACAATACATAAAAAGCTACGAGCAAGTAAATCACCACTGGATGATGTATGCGTCTTAGGGCTACAGAGAAAGTTTACTGATATTAAACAGAAAGTAAAACTTAATTCTGCTCCAACACTTCAGTTACTTTTATTAATGCATTGAGATAAGATTCAAGATTGCTTTACTGGACATAATGCCACTGTTTAATTTTTCCTACACTGTCGACTTGAGTTATAGTACTTGATTATAGCACCATAGTAAATCAATATTTTAGAATCGGTTAAATCCTTGGGGGAGAATACTATTTAGACAATTTTACACTGAATTTATTAAAATGGACAATGTTTAAATTTATTTTTTCCAGTGCTGATATTAGCCTGCTTGGTATATATATAAATTGTTGCCTTGAAATAAAATTTATCATTAAAAAGATGCAATTCATTTGCTACAAGTCAACCAATACAGTTTTATATTTACGTCATTTTGCATTTGAACAGTAGAGTGATTACAAAAGAATACTCTTAACTTTGAAATGCTCTTTCTCTGCAACCAAGCAAGGTAGAACACCATTCTACAAATCATTATGAGGAGGTCAGTCTTGGAAGTTTAATTTGTTTGCTAAGAGATGTCGCTAGGAGCATTCTTCATCACGCTACAAGAGTTTGTTTTCACTTTGTGTCAACATTCGAGTTTGCAAAACAGTTGCATGTTGTGAATTTGTTAAAAGTTAATTGGTTAAGACTTTTGTTGCATATACGGAAAAGGTCTTCCTGATAGGTGGTATATAGTGCTCTAATTTGGTTCCGTTGCAAAAAAATTCGAATTTGCCTAAGACGACATTTGCTTGCAGTTCGAGAAAAGTGATTTGACGAGCCGTGAAAACTCCTTGCTGTAACTCTGATATTTGCCGCAACGAGAGAGATATGTTATGAAACTGAGTAGATATGTTTAACTTCAGAGTTAATCTTGAAGTAATTGAATAATTAAAATTGTAATTTTTTGCTTTGTGTAAATACAGCCTTTCAAAGTTGTATTCTTTCAGGTGTGTACTAAACACTGTATGCAAGTTACTATATTTAAGATCTTGGATGAGCATTACAAATTGCTGTATTCCTTTCATGTGTTTAAACAATTAAAGCTATAGATATTTTATGTTTGGTGTGTGACTTATTCCCTTCTTCTTTTCCAGTCTCATGTCAACAAGCGTGCCCAGTGGCATGGTACCTGTTCCTTGAACTGTCAATCCCAGAATCTCCTGAAGACTATGTCGGAGGACAAAAATGCTAACTTCACCGACAGCTATCGCTGTTTACCCCAGAGTCTGATGCGTGAAGCACATATACTGTAAATTATGGACAGCAAAAACTCTACTTCTCCAAAAATTTCATGAAATATTGCATTTGTTTTCATATGGCCAAAAAATTTGGGAAAAGCACAAGAAAATTTGAAAAATATTTTTCTATGTATCGGTGAAACATGAACAAATGTACGTTCCTATAATGCAAATTTTTGCTTGAGTTTGTTGCAAAATTTGAATTTAGCATTGTAAGTAGTCAATTGGACAAAACATTTGAAACTGTTGAATTGAAGTTTTAACAATTTTATGACCTGTTTATTGTAAAATATTAAAAAAAAAGCAGTATTTATGACGCATTTGGGGTGAGGCCTTGTTTATTTATTACTACTTGAAAGGGCTGACATTCAAATGCAAGGTACTCATTTTGTAATGTAATATTTATTCAAACTTTAACGTATGTAAAAATATACTTATTTCATAATAAAGATTTTCATTTCATTTTAACAGTTGTATGAATTCTTTGCTTCAGTAAACTGTCATTGAATATTCAAACAGGTGGGCAAGTTCGTCCTTGGACTGTTCTCGTGGAGCCAACTTTGTCACACGGTGCTATAAGAGAGAGAAAAAAAATCATTAAAATGGGTTGTCTGGGACTTAAGTTGGATTGTAGGAAATTGTGTGCGCTTCTAGCTTCATTTTGTGGTTTTTACAGGGATGAGAATTCCATAATTATCCCAATAGCATCTTTTCCCACTCGGTGAGGTTGTGGTGCCCAAAAAGGCCAAGTAATTACAATTCAATGCGTTGCGTTTTCGAAACAGTATTGGTGTATCGTCTTGGATCAAATCTTGCATTTTACCATGGATGCACCAATATCCAGATTTCAATCGGAATAGGGTTTCTCGCTTAAATAGTCACTATTAAAACTTTGTTCATAAAAGGAAACTAAAATTATTAAGCACATTTATTTTCATTCTTTCAGAACAAGCTGTTCCAACTACTTTTTATGACAAATTCAAAAAGTAGTTGGAACAGCTTGTTCTGAAAGAATGAAAATAAATGTGCTGGTAAAAATAGCTTGCAAAACAAACAGTCGACAGAACCCAGCAATACAATATTTTCGATTGTACAAGAAGCATTCTACATTTTCTTTATTGTCAAAGCTCTGGTCAGTTACATAATTTTCACTAAGGGATAAGATAAATCCCTGTAAAATATAAAAATTTCTTTAGCTCTTCATTGAAGAAAAATGTAATCAAAAATAGTCTGAAGTGACCTATGAAGATTTCTATACCCAAAAGCCAAATCTATTTTGTGACTACAACTGATTGAGTAGATTCAAATCTTATGGAATTCAATGTGTTATGCAAACAAAAATTCTCAAAGTAGCCATAGCTCTTTTCTGCAGACCGTTACTTTCAATTGAAATTTTTGTTACTTAACACTCTCGCTGCCAATTAATAGATAACTCGTAGTTGAAGGTCTTGTCTAGCATACCAACAATGAGTTATCTGGTAGAAATTTAATATGATTGTGTCAGATTGGCTTCTGGGACAGGGGACTAAAATTTGCCTTGGCTGCGAACGTGTTAACTTCATGTCTTCCATCGATAACTTTCGAACATACTAAAGTGAGGCAAAACTATTTTTACGTCATTTTTCAAATAAATATCAATTCCGTAACGCCAGTTTGATTGCTTGAATTTTTAAAATATTTAATTCTAGCCAATATATCTTGCACAGGGAAGAAATTCGAATATGTGTTTAGAAAAAAGTATCTAGTTCCTTTTGACAAAATGGGTCCGAAATTTGACAGAAATCTACACCTTTGGCCTATAGACTAAATTTCATCCATCTAGCACGCTGCTTTTTTTAGATGCTTTTTTCCCATACACAGACGCACAATTCCAAAAATTTTTTTTTTTTTTTTTTTCGAACTCGGGGGAAAGATTCATCAAAATCATGAGATCGAATGTCTTGACGATTACAATACTTTCATTTTCTTGTATACGAAGTATATTCAATAAAATTCTTCAAATATAAAAAGGAGATTCGAAACATGTAGCGTGATAATGTTTCAGGCTTGATTCGCTTCTTGATACCATTTTAAAAAAATTACTCGTAATTATATAGTAATGATAACATGCACACAAAAAATGTATTTAATATCGTCACAACGCGAGTATGTATAAAACACGGTAACTAAAACAATGAGTATTGTTGTAAAATATGCATAAAAATATTTTGAAAGATTTGTTCAAGTTAGAGAAAAAAAAATGTATCGAAATAAAATTGATGTCACTGTAAAGCTAATTTTTTGAATTTTAAAGTGGTGGAAAAATGGTTTTTGGGCGATAACGTGCTCTGAAGTTAATGAGCGAAAACCTTAACATTTCGATTAAATTTTTATTAAAAATCCAATTACAACTCAGAAATACCCTTTCTAAGTGAGCACCTATATTTACATGCTAAATATAGTAGCTCTAGGTCCAACGGTTTGCCCTGTAGAGAGTTTAGAATGATTTTTGTATCATGCATCTCGCCTCGCACAATTTACAGATAGTATCGAGCCTAGAAACTTAAAGCCTAGTTCCAACGGCGTGCGGCTTGGCAAACCTCGAGTCGCTCGAGGTTCGTACTTGTGGACTATGGTCGGTTTAATTCCGGCCGTTCCAACGGCTCGCGGCTTGGCAAATCTCTCTGCAGCGGTACTCGGGTTTGCCATCCACCGATTCAGAAGCCTTTGATGTCCGATCATTTACCGACTACCAACGGGAAATTACGAGTCGCCCCACAATTCCCGAGCAACAACGATACTTTCTGTTCCCACGACGGGTTATAAAGCGAAACGCGGACCAAACTCGACGAAAGGCAGGCCGTAGGAACGCGGCTTATCATGCTACAAATTCGAAACAAGATACTTGCCTGAGGCAGTGTTCCCTCCACAAGAGCGGGGATGTCGTCGGAGGTAAATCCCAGTCCATCCAGGCCATTCTCAATGCCCAGATCATGCATGTAATCCCTCACGGTGTCGGCAAGTATCCGCCCGGCATCTTCTCGCTTCGCGTTTGTGACATCCATTCCTGCAACAAGCATTCGCGCGGTTAATGAAAGCACTTTCAGTAAGGCTTTTTATTTTTGTAAGATTAACTTCTTGTTTGGAATGGGTTGTTGGTCATTATTCGTGTTCACCAAGGTCAGACAATAAAGATATCTGAATTTGCATTTTATTTTTCTAACTTCACTTTTGTGTGGTGTGTGGATCTCCCTTACTATGTAGGTAAATGCCAATGCTAGTACTATTTTAAAAAAACTTTAAAATCAATACCTTTAAATGAATTTGCATTAGTAGCATTAAATTTGTAATAATCATAGTAAAATTTCGATTATACGTCTTTATTTATACGTGTTTTACGTCAGTCCCTTCAAAGACGTATAAACGGTGCTTTTCTGTGGTTAAATATCGTTCCATTGATATTTAGATGTAGAGTATATTTTTTGGTTGAAGATCCCCAAAACACAGTTAGTGCTCACAGCAACATATTTTTTTCACTGAAAACTTTACTTCGGGTTTTATTCGTCTGCTGGTGTCATATTACCAAACTTCCAACCCACTCCTACCGGAGGATATTGGAGCCACCGCAGTTTTGACATGCACCATTCCCGCCCGCACATTGGAGACTCGTTAGAACTGATCGCTATAAAGCCGGCCATCCACTTGAAGTATAGCCCCCATTTGTCCTAAGCCCGGTTTTTCCCCCACCCATTTTAATCGAAAAATGCAGGCACGCCATTCACTTGTATTTAAAAGGACGCTAACTCTGAACGTAGATAGGGGGAGGAAGCGATCTTCTTTCCCTCTCTACAGCTACTTGTCAATCGCTCTTCGATTTCCCCCAGTCAGCAGATTTTAATTTATGCTACCCTCGAAGCGAGGTGTCAATCCACGCAAGGCATTGTTCTTTTCGCTAGCCTCTTTCAGGGTCCCTGTGATTTTTCGTTCTAATTTCAGTCCAGACGGAATTCCAACCACCACAAGCCATTTGGCTGATTTCCATAGATTTTGATGGCTTTTCCCTTCTCGCGTTCCAAAATATCCAGTTTATCTGTGAAGTGAACGGCCGGCTTAAAAGCGATATTGTCACCGTTATTATCAATATGTGGTATATAAAAAATGGCACTTCGACATTTCCATGTTATAGCTGGAACCACTAGCGACATACGGCATTTTGTGACAACATACAACAATCACATATCACTCACAACAATATGAAAGCAGTTGTAGCTAACCTATGGACGAGCTTTCTGTTTTGTTTATTTGCGGTAAAGTAGGACTTCCGCCTTATCCGTCACTTTCCGGTGATAATGTTAAGTCAATGTGAATCTTCAAAATTTCAACACTCTGTTTGAAGATATTAATTAATGTTTAAAGTGGAGTTTTCTAACGTTTTACCTTAAGGATACTTTGAAAATATTAAATTTCATGTTCTTATAGTTGTAGCGCTGAATGTTTACTTAAAATAAGAGCCTAATTTTGTTGAAAGGTTGCCGTAATTATTCTTTATCGCTCTTTTTGGCGTTTGTTGTACTCAAGAAACAACCGATTCGAACTTGGCGCTTGATATGGAATCCAATTGGGTTTGGCGAACGCTTAAATTCGAAGGTTACTGGAAAACGGAAGTTCTGTGAAACCATTATAAACACACCAGAAAACTCGTCCAGATAAGTGGTTTACACCAATAAAATGTTTTGGTAAACTTGACGTACGACATTTTGATACGACAATGACGATATAAAATAAATTATTTTACCTAAAACTTCCGCAGCTGCAAGGTGGCGTTCCGGACATGCCGGGGCGGTGAAATTAAAAACAGCGGGGGCGGTGATCACCACGGACAGGCCATGAGGCTGTTCGAATAGAGACAAACAAAGCAGTTAGACATAAACATACAGGGCGTTTCTAAAATCATGCGACAAAACTTTAAGGAATGATACAGCTCATTAAACAAACATTTTTTGAATGGGCGGAAGTGACACACCGAGGCAAAAACTCAAGAAATAAGCATAAAATGATATCTAAATTACCTTACAGCACACATTCGCCACACAATGTTTACAACAATTACAGCATCGCTTACAGGAGTTTCTTCACAACAATGCTTGCAGTAATTACTCAAAACAAGTAATACAAGCTTGGAGGCATCAATGAAACAATGCGCGCACAATTTCAGAGATGTGAGGTATTCCACACAAACAAACCTCGAGAGATATTCGAGTGGCGTGTTCCACAACGGCATTCGTCCAAAAATGTATGCCAAGCACTCTATTGACACTTCCAAGCTTGGTGGATGCAATTTTGAGTAATTTTGTAAGTATTGCTGCGAAGAAACTCTTGTAAACGGTACTGTAAGGCAGAGGTTCCCAATCTGGGGTACGCGAAAGACCATTTTGGGGTACGCGAAATCAAAGTTGTTAATGGCGGAATCAAGAAAATATAAGGGGTTAAAAAAGTTAAAGAATTTTGTTTTCCAAGTGAATACATGCTATTTAATTAATTTGATTATTGGGGCCGTTCAAATATTACATAAGCATGTTTTTAGTATTTTTTGACCCCCCCTTGTCAGCAAAAATAAGCAAATCGCAACCCCCTCTTATAATTACGTAAGCAAACTGCACCCCTCCCGTTTTTTTTTTTTTTTTACAAAACGTATAACAGTAATAATCTAATTAAAAAAATTTTAGGACTTAATTTAAATAAAAAACTCTAACTCGGCTTAAAATGAAAAAAAAAAAAAATGTAAGTTTAATTTCCTTACAATTTCAAGTTTAAGCTTACAAAAATCAAGTTTAATTTTCTTTTGCCAAATTTAACTTTTTTTTCAAATTTAATTTTTTAAAATTAAATTATTTGTGCAAGTTCCAAGAGATTTTCGGAAATAAAGTTATTTTAATGTCTTACGTAAGCATCACTCATACTCCCCCCTTGTCAGCAAAAATAAGCAAATCGCAAACCCCCTCCCCCCCCTTGGGTGCTTACGTAATATTTGAACGGCCCCATTAGGAAGTGTAATTTTTAGCTATCATTATAAGATTACGCGAAATAATTACGATACTGGCTTCATTTGCTTTGGCATTGAACTAATATTATTGTAAAAATGGAATCAATTGTAAAAAACAGGTTCAGTAAAAGTTATTAATTCGAGCCGTTTCATTTTAAAATTAACTACAGCTAACCTTAAAGTTATTGATGAAAACTTCTCTGCATAGACGAATGGTTCGGGGGGGGGGCGAGTTGGATATGATAGTAGGAGGGTACGCGAAAACAAAAAGAATAGTTAAGAGGTACGCGAGGGAGAAAAAGATTGGGAACCCCTGCTGTAAAGTAACAATAAAGATTTCATTTTATGTCTATCTCTTGCGCATGTGCATCAACGCGTCACTTCCGCTCATACATTCTTATATAAATTTAAAAAAATCTTTGTTTTGTAATCTTTAGAATTATCTTTAAAATATCTGGAACTTTATCGGAAATTATATTATCCAAAAAGAAAACCGATGAAAAATTTGTTTTCTAAAATATTGAAATAAAAACGAAAACGCCACTTCTAATCTCTCGAATTCAACAGATGCAATAAATAATTAATCCCAACTTCGTTTATAATGTGATAGCTATTATGGAATAAAATAAAAACGGAGCAAATCTGGAATGTTAAGAAACTACCATTGAAACTGAAGCGAAAACGATTACATTAATGTGGTTGGTACGCAGATTTCCCTTTATTTTCAAGAATTTAAGATACAGTATAATTAAATATTACAAAAAAAACCCCCACTTCTATTTAATTGACTTGACTTGTTTCATGTTTGTAAAGATGGAATTTTGTAATCGACTTTTTTTTCCTCGCGTCTTTCTAGAGATTCTAGATTTTGTACACTTGTGTATGCTCGATGACAATACATTATTTTAATATTATCAGTACTTAATTATCAACTAATCAATTACTTTAACTAAACTTTTTTATTCCATACAAGGGACGCCATCTGGTAGTGAATTTGTGAACCGCAATGGGCTATTCAACCAGTAGATAAATTAAGATTAGGAGAAAATTTGCGAGAGGCACCATTACGCCCCTCCCCTTGTACAGCAGGTCGTGGCCCCCCTGTCGGGGAGAATCTGCCCCTCTCGTCGGCCGGACTCTAACGCCATTCCTGATAATGAATTATAAATCAAAGACTAAAAGTTTGAAAATAATTAAAATACACTAATAAATAAAAGTGTGTTTTTAAAAGCTGTTTTATTATTTTTTTTAAAAACCCAGAATGAATTTAAAAATATCCTAAATATATTTTATAAAAATTGCATCGGCCGGGAATCGAACCCGGGCCGCCCGCGTGGCAGGCGAGCATTCTACCACTGAACCACCGATGCTACGGTTGATACAGTAAATTTTAAGAACAAATGCGGATGCACCTGGTGCTATTGACCCGATCAATAAACTGGTAACTCACGAACTTCTTTATTAGGTCAGGAGATTCACGACCAAGCCTTTTACAGCAGCCGAACTCGTCGCCGGAATTAAGAAAAAGCTCCCTTTCAATATAACATACTTCTCAGAAGTTCTTTGAACTAAGTTAAACTTTTCAGTGCGTTATTATTTCTTTAAAAAATATTGAAATAATGTTTCATCTTTGCTAATTAAATCGCAAGACTTTTTTTTTTCTCTTTCCAGTTCTTTCGAATTAACAGCAAAATGTGTTTGAACTTTAAGATCCAGGATCAGTTAAAAAGTTTAGAAACACCATTAAGAAATGGACTACTTCTATGCAACTTGTATTTAAATAAAGAATTATACAGTTAAAAAGCCCATTTATGCAGTTAATGTTATAAAAGGTTTTATTTATTTGCACTGAGTCTTCATAAATGCTACTTTATGAAGACTTTTTCACATTAGTGGCAAATGGCGCCCGGGGCATGCTATTATTTTTTCACCCCTTCATCACATTTGAGTTTAAAAAGAGACACGAACGCACTAATGCTTTGTCCCCATAGCACCCCCAAGATTGGAGCCAGGGGCAACTATACCCCCCTCCCCTCTGGACTTTCTCGTATTCTTACACAATAAGGTACTTTTTGTGTTAAGCTTCGTAGTATAATGAAGAGAATCGAATTTACATTTTGCTCCCCTGCCTATTTACAACTTTTGCTGTCAAGATCTCCTACCGAATATCATTTTTCTTGCTTGTTATGTTTTTGAGTCATCTGTTTCTCAACTAAGGGGCCGTTCAAATATTACGTAAGCATGCTTTTGGTATTTTCTGACACCCCCTCCCCCCTTGTCAGCAAAAATAAGCAAATCGCAAACCCCCCTCTTATAATTATGTAAGCAAACTGCAACTCCCCCCGTTTTTTTTTTTTTTTTTTTTTTTTTTACAAAACGTATAACAGTAATAATCTAATTTTAAAAATTTTAGGACTTAATTGAAATAAAAAACTCTAACTCGGCTTAAAATGAAAAAAAAAAAAATAATAAGTTTAATTTCCTTACAATTTCAAGTTTAAGCTTACAAAAATCAAGTTTAATTTTCTTTTGCCAAATTTAACTTTTTTTTCAAATTTAATTTTTTTAAATTAAATTATTTGTGCAAGTTACAAGAGATTTTCGGAAATAAAGTTATTTTAATGTCTTATGTAAGCATCATTCATACTCCCCCTCCCCCCTTGTCAGCAAAAATAAGCAAATCGTAAACCCCTTCCCCCCCATTGGGTGCTTACGTAATATTTGAACGGCCCCTAAATGGGGAGACGAACAAACAGACTGTCTACTCTTTGGCGCATTTAATTCAAAATAAGATGCAGATCTATAATTTCTGTCTAAAGATCATAAATTAAAATTCAGTCATTCAGCTTGTTGCGTTTGTTAGTTATCCCATTCACATACACACGAACAGAGAATTTAGTTATATTAACGTCCCGTTTTAAAGCAACACGAGGGCTATTTTGGAACGAAACTCGTCATTCCGAACCGCGGTCGGATGACGAGGACGACACCCGAGATGGTACCCCCCTCTCCAAACTTCCACACCATACCAGCGGGAAGAAGTTTGACCCACTACATTTAATATTACATACAAAAAAAAACGTTAAAAAGAAATAATATCATTTATTTATTTATTTTTTTTTAATTCTCGGAATGAATTAATAATAATCGTACATTGCATTAAGACAGAGATATACTGAGTTTATTACTTACAATTAAGGATAAGTATTTCAAGATAAGTCTACCAACTATATAAACCAATCCCGATTTTTTAATTCTTTTATTTTAGAGCAGAACGAACAGGTGGTGCCTTTTTTACTCAGCCTTTTAAAATTTAGCACAAAGTTAATGCTACTAGGTCAGCAATCTCGCTTTTTCCCAACCCCCGTGTGTTCAGTTATTGAATCTACAGAAAAACTCAATATTCTATTTTTAACTTCCTTCTCCCCCGAAAGGAAGTATGCCATTGACCGGAACAGGTGGTTATCCGAAGAAGCGAGGCCCAGGTTACAAACTAGGTAAGGCAAAGGTCAATGCCCTCCATTTTTGCGAAATTAACTTGATATATGTTGCACGAGATAAAAGATGAAACAGAACGGCCCTCTACTTTTTCCTTAACTGGGACTACACAGATATCTGTCACATCTCCAAACAACACCAATAGAGTTCTGCACCAACTGATGTATCAGGTTTTATCCAGCACATATTTACATATCTGATACATAATACATCAAGCATATAATAACTTTTACATATTAGATTAACCTCTTTATGACGAAAACGGATCACTTTCTTTTTCAGAGGCTACGATTACATTTATACAGTAAAATCTCTCTCCAAGGGCCATCCTCCATTCCTAGAAAAACTGGCAGCTCAGAAGGGGTTCCATGTTTGGAAGTATAAAATAAGTATTTAAACAAGCCCTTGTTTGTTACTCCTGAAAAAACGGTACTAAATCTTCAGAATCATCTTGTAAAAAAGTACTACTTTATTCGATTTATTTCTTTTAGTGCCGAACGACGATATATCGTCTTCGAAACACTTGTGAAAAGAGCCAACGACAATATAGCGTTGCGTACGCGATGGCGCCTTTACTAATCGCATCACGAGAGAACCCTATTTCAAAATAAATTTATAAATCGTTATAAATGGTTTTATTAATGCATTCAATTTATTAATAATATTTGATTAATATTATATATTAATAATATTCGATTATTATTATAAGTTAATATTCGATTTTTCTGTTTTTCATAATGTTTTATATTTGTTATTCGCAAGATTTTCAACAAATATTGAAATATAATTGGCATTAATTTATTCTTCCTTTATTTCGTAATATGCCCCTTTTTGAATTTTGTAAACATCATATATTCTCATTTTGTTTTTTATGAGCTTTTTCCCAAACTTTTAGCAAATTCGTCAAATTGGTCTGGCATTCTTCGCATAGGTACGATACTTTCGGTCGGCAATAAAATGGTTAAAAAAAAATCGGATACGGTTTGGCTTACTTAGATCTTTTCGGAGCTTCAGCTTTTTTCGGAGGTAAATTTTTCCAGTTTTGTTTCCTTTTAATTGGAAAAATAAATCCCTAATCGTTTCGTCGGCAGTTGTTCAGGAATGGGCAATAATACATCCATTTTTCCTCAAGTCTATTGAGCTGAAAATTTCACTTGCTGACGGTCGAAACCCATATCAACATCATTGTCAGAATCCGAATCAGCGCCTAAAAGGCATAAATGAACTTTTGAATACTCAGTCCCAGTAGAGACCGAATTTCATCATTCTCTTCACACTGGAAAAGGCATAATTATTTTCGACCTGGTTTCCAGTGTTATTTTTGAGTGAATGAATTTTTTTGTTTTTTCCTTCCTGCTTTTTTCTTAATGAAAGGTCCAGACGTAAAGCGGGCATTCACGAATAGCCCAATCCATTTTGTTTCTCTTATACACGGGATACCAAACGCCTTCGTTAATGTTAAAACCCAATGAAAATTGCCGCAGACAAACGGCGAAGTTGGAATTCCAACGAGGTTGGTTTTCCATTCAGCCCGTTCGGTCATAAAAGTGAAATATGATCCTTCGAGGCGAGCGATAAATCACCTGTGTAGGGTTAGGAGCGTTGAGGAGGGGAAATGTACGAGTGAGTCTGGTGACTGGAGAAATCAGGCGATGGGGAGGGGTCCTCTCTCCAAAAAGAGAAGCTCCCCCATGGGGAGGGGGATCAAAGCGGCCGATAGTGCATTTTGGAGCCCCCGTGAATGACCTACCTAAATCGATTGACTTGAATCGGTGGAAAACAAACCGGTCTTTGGGCCAAATGGAATGGACTGGACCATTCGTGAATGCCCAGCTTAAAGAAGAGACGAAAGGAGTGCATTTCATTTAAGTAGAACGGGCGACTAACCTGTCCGCTCAGAGGGGTTTGAGTGGCCGTTCCGAGTGGTTACTTTATCATTATGTCTGTTTGTTGTGACGGACCAGTGTGAATATTCAGGAATTCTAGCCTTAAACAGTGAGCCCTATACTCACAGGCATCTTAAAAGATCAACAGATCCTGAACAAATCTTCTTCACACAAATTCCATCAAATTTCTTTATTCCGGATTATAACAATAATGGGCCCTTTGCTCACACGTCATATCCTGAACGCTTCTAACCATAAGTAAACAATCTTTGGCGTTTACATTTGGCAACCCCGAAAAGCGCCAAACGCAGTTGGCGCGTCAAGAATGTCTATGGGCCAAAAACAACAACAACAAATAAATAAAAAATCCGCGCCAAACGAAAGTGGCCGTTAAGAGGGGTGACTGCTTAGAGAAGATTTACTGTATATTAATAAAGGTGAATATCAAATCTTCCAAAGACAAGTATTAGTAGCATTCGGGCGGTATTTAAACCACATCTATTAAAAGAAGGGGAAATGAATTTTATACACCTAATAAAATAAAACCCCCTTTTCACAAAATGATAGCAGAAATTGGCTTGTTATCCCTCTTTCTGGCGACCTACCGAACATAAATCTATACTAACAATTGCTAGTAACACGTTTTTCAGTACGATGCTCCAATCGGATGCCGTTTAATCGCTCCAAGAAATAAACAAGGCAAATACACAAAAAGAAATAATGATAAAATTGACAATAAATTCGAAGCAAGAGGTAGAACTAACTTGTACGGCGCTAAAACTATGTTATATGGTACGATTCGGCTATCTCTAAAATTGGAGCGTTACTGTCTTGTCAATTTCGGTCGCTGCATGTAAATAAAGAGGAAATAAAGCGCATCATATGAAAGAGGTAGAATTATGGAACAGGGCGTCATGTACAGGTAAGCGACTTCGCAGCAGCACATCAATCGTCGTTCAGGTAAAGGCAATGTTTTACTTCCTTCCTGCCCCATTCAGTTTTCTACAATACAGACGACGGCTTGCTACGTGCGGAAGGGGGCTGCCGAGGAAGCGACAGATGAAATACTGAATTGGAAAGAAAGAAAACTCCATTGATGACGAGAAAAAAAAGCAAGGTCACTGTCAGATCTACATTTAAAAGAAATTACAAAGTAACCGTCATGAGTGCTAAAACCTCAAAATATAAGAATTAAAACAGTATCGCCATGATTCTCCCCTGCTAACCAATAAAACAAAATTTAATAACAGTGAGAGAAACCAAGAGGAGCATTCTCCTCTCGATTTTACGTTTTGAGTTTAACTTCGTTGCATACTGAAAAGAATCGAGTACGCATTTTGAACCTCTTCCCATGGAGGAATTGGATCCAAAATTTGATACAGGTCTACTGTAATGTTTGGCTACCGCTGGCGATGGTTGAAAGGACGCTTGGCGCTATCTTTCCACCGCGAAGGGTTACTCTTTGTAAACAAACGGGAGTTCGGCGACGACCTCGGAGAGTTTAGTTTACTTATATTAACGTCCCGTTTTGAAGCAACATGAGGGCTATTTTGGGACGGACCTCGTCATTTTGAACCACGGTCAGATGACGAGGACGACACCTGAGCTGGCACCCCCTTTCCAAACTTCCACGCCACACCAACGAGAGGACGTTTGGCCACTACGTCTGATTTAGCGTGCAATAGGCCCACAGCGGATCTTTTGGTGGAACGGTTTAGACCTGGAGCCGAGACCTTGCCACTAGGCCACCGCGGCCCTCGATCTCGGAGAAAGAGAGGTGATATTTCTGGCCTGTTTGTGGTCGTTTTTTGAAATAGTTCTGGCTTCTGAGTGCGACGTAGTGCGCTAAATTTGTTTGTAGATAGATGTATTTTTCTGAAGTCTGACGCCATTATTTAAAGAGGCATAAACATCACATCTACAATTCATGTAATAAAACTATATGCCAAATTTCATCCATCAACCTCGTTGTATTTTTGAGTTATCGTGTTCACATGCACACAGATTTCCCGTAGACGAATTTTGTTTAAAATTAGACGCAGATCTACACAGGGGTGGCGCCAGATGCGGGGAACCGGGGGGTCCAAGGCCCCCCGTCGGGGATGCTGAGCGGATGCATCGGGGAAAATTACTGTATCCCGTCGGGGAAAATTTTTGTACGGGTTATTCAACCGTAGTTGATAAATAATAATTTAGCGAAAATTTGAGACCAATTTCATTACATTCGTCCCCCCCCCCCATACAGCAGATCGTGCCCCCCTGTCGGACAAATCGGGCCCCCGTCGTGCAAACTCTAGCGCCATTCCTGGACCTACAATTTTGGTGTAAAAATAGGATATTAAAATCAACACATCTAGCTTGTTACGTTTTTGAATTTTCGAGTTTATATGTGCACGAATAGACAGATCACCCACAGGACTAGATTTTCCATAGGGCCAACCTAGACCATGGCCTAGGGCGCAGCAACTCAGAAGGGACACATACACAAAAGAAATAGCGACCAAATTAAAAAAATATTGGAAATTTCAATTAATTTTCAGTACTATTTTGAAAAGGCCATATAAAGTACTGCTTTTTAAATTTATATCTATACACATTAAAACATCTCTGCAGTTTGTGTTATCTTGCTCAGTTACAGGCAAAAAACATTTTCTGTTTCTCTCACACACATTCAGTGTCAACCAAGTGACCTTTTGACGTTAGGAGGGGTCGCAGAATTATGTATTTTGGCCTAGGGCGTAAAAATATGTAAATCCGCCCCTGATCAACCATCTGACAGGTTTAGACCAAAATTTGATACAGATCCATAATTTTAGTAATAAAACCATTTGCAGAATTCCATCTATTTATCTCATCGCATTTTGGAGTTATCGTGTTCGTATACACAGGGATTTCCAGTAGATGGAATTCGTCCAATTTTGTCCGCACACCAAATTTCAAGTCTAGCTCTTTACGTTTTTGTTTTATCGTATTAGCAGACAGACATAACTCCAATTTTTTTATCGAACTCAGGGACGCATAAAACGTGGAGGTTCATCCTGGGGCCGGATTACCAAATAGGCAACTGCCTATGGGCCCCACAACTTTTTTGGGCCCCGAGATTATTATTTTTTAAAAGTTATTTTTAAAGCTTCCATTTGATTTATAAGAGCTGCGACTCGGATTTACTGAAATTAAAATCAAGTATCGTTTAAATGTCAGAACCCTAATAACACAAAATGCCCGTCAATATCCTTGAGATATCTTCACGATATTGTACGGTATTCAGAATATCGAACGACATCGTAGAGATATCGCACAATATCTTTTGCTGATAGGGAACGTTATTTCTTGGGATATTTTTCATGTTTTCAAAGATCAATGTGTCACAAGTCAACAGTCCTGACAAACTTTGTATTTAAAATTTTGTTAAATAGTCTTGCAATTTTTTTACCATTTTATTTAAAAGTTTTACCAATTTTTTTGAAGATGAGGCGCAAAAACAATGTTTTGCGCGTCAAACAATTTGTCGTAGTATTTGTTACACAAGAATCGTTTATATAGACATTAAATTAAAATCAATTAAAAATATCTGGTTTGGAAGTTGGAGTGGTGGGCCCCGAAACTTACATTGCCTATAGGCCCCTACAGAGCTTAATCAGGCCCTGGGCTCATCAACATTTCGAGATAAATTTTTTGGACGATTACGACAGTTTTTCTTTGTGTACTTTGCCTACGAGAAAGTATACAAAAAAAAAACTGTCATACTTGGCTTACAAGACAATAAAAAGATTAAACCGAATTTCAAGGAAGATGTCTTTCAAGTATAGGAATATATTTAAGTTTTGCTCCAGTTGGAAAACGCAAGTCAAAAAGCGCAGAGGCGTTCAAAAAGACCGATTTTTTTTAACTCGAACTCTCAATTATGCTAAATACTTCCTGCTGAAAATCAACCTCTTTTTTTCCGATTGATGCAAAAATATCTAAAAATGTATAAAGTGAAATCTAAAAGAACAATTGGTAACTATACTTACTATGATAGGATGATCACATTTGTACTCGGAAGCTTTATATTTCTTAACTAATCCAGAGATAGGATAGGACATTCCATGACTAAAAAATAAAACAAGAAAGCATGCCAAAAATTTAAAAAGAGAGAGAGAAGAGGAAGAGAAAAAGAAAACAGATAACTCAAATGTTCTCCAAATAAGATTTTTAAATTTTAATCAAACAGAAGAATTATCTAAGCATCAGATCTACGTACCACAAGTGGACTCCGGCATTTCCAAACCCAATGCCAGCAAAGGTACTGGCCAGATGCATTTCAGAGCGTGCTTCGTAATCATCACAATTCTTCACAGCTCTAATAAAATTTTAAAAATAAAATTTTTTTAATTTTAAAGAAATAATTCACGAGAAGTGAAATTCATGGAATTGAACATTGAAATTTCTTATAGAGTTTATTTGCAAGATTACAATCCCATTTTGAGGCCATGAGAGAGACCTTATAATATTGTCATTCTTCATAGCTCTAATAACCTCCCCTTAGCCATCCCTTCTCGCAATGAAGTTTTTATTCATCGTGTTAAGGCCTTAGGTTAGCTACAGTAAAAGGACTGGAACTAATTTTATCACACTTGTAGGATTTATTTTTGGTTTTACATTTCATTTCAATTTTTATAAATGTATTAGTTCCACTTTCAAATAAATGAAAATAGCTTTGAAATAATTTCACAGTATTTTATGATGAAAGCTAACAAATACTTATTGTGATATCAACTATTCAAATGGAAGACGTTTTTAATGCAAACCTGGAACTTGTTTCATAGAGTTGAGATTTCCAAAATTAGGTTCAAATGAGGACAGATGTAATATCATGTCTGGAGCTGCAATAAGCTTGTAGATTTGTTGATAATATACTTCATACTTGAGATATGTGTTATCAATATATGCTTAAAATGAGTATGTTCCACAAGTTGTTCGTGAAAGGCACTAAATATTTTAATACATTAACATTGTGTTCTTGGTACTCTTCTTTCACTGCACTTTACACACAAACTTGTAGAAAAAAAATCTCATAACTTTTATTTATTTTAATCCCTTATGTTTTGAGTGTTCCGCCATTACCAATATTGCATTCCCATATCCCTAACTGAACCACAATATACCCATGCACACCAGAGGTTGGGAACATCGATCTGTACTAGGTGGTTCATTATTGTATATTATCCAATGATTCATTATGACACAATATGTTCAATTTCTAATGAACCAGGGAGTATTGGTGGAGGGACACCAGTTCAAGATGCGATTCATATGTGCTAGCTTGATGTATGTTAAATCTGCCTTCATGTTGCTGTGGCATGGAAATCTGGAGAATGGGGTGATGGCTCAGATATTGTTCTTGTCATCTGACCATGATTCAAAATTATGAGATCTGAACCAAAAATAATCCTAAAGTAGATTTAAAAGGCATGTTAATCTAGCAATGTTACACTCCCAATTAATTTTCGAATTTCAAAAAATTTAGATGAATAACTATTGTGTTTTTTTCATCTGAATTTATTAAAGTACTTTTATCTTATTTTTGTTACCTAACGCACAAAACAAAAAGGTTATTTAATAGAATTTTCAAAAGCTTTGAATAAAATTAGTTTTTGCTAAATAGAGTGAAAAAAAAAATGGTATAATATGTTTGACGATTAATTTCACTCGATGAAAAGCAATCAACTCTACCCTAAATATTTCTTATACAATAATGAATAGACATTACAACGATTACATTTGAACTTCCATTGCTCAGATCATAGAAAAAAGTTTTCATCAGATAATTGGAGAAATACATTTTATAACTAAACATTAAAATAACATTTGATATGAATTAACTCATAATCGAAGAATAAAAATACTGAGATGTATAGATATTGGTTTTTAAATAAATCTATGAAAGGAAGAAAATAATGTTTTAGAAAAAAAAAAACTTACCTTCTGAAATACTTCTGGATTGTCCTGAGAGCCTTCATGGACCAAATATCACTAATGGGGTTGCTCCCTTGGTAGGCCGGACGAAGAATAGGATTGGCCGGTCTCGGAGTTCTCTCATTAAATGGAATTGCAGTGTAGGATTCCAGAGCATGGCTACAGAGGAAGCAGAAAGAATACTCTGAACAGCTGCCTCAAGGAATAATTTCTTTACTTTTTATCTTTTATCAAACAAATTTCTATCAGGTTTAGCTTACATTTTGCTGTTGTTAGGTTTTAAAGACTACGGGATAAATGAGACAAGGTGGAGAGACAAGATATTTAGAAATATTTGTTTCAATTGAAATCCAAATATTTAATTTCCCTATTTTGTGTTGAATTTATGCATTACACCTTTTTATAGGAATGGAATCATGCTTTAACCCTTTGAACCTGAATTTTTGCAAATTATTGATTAGTAAATTTTAATATTCTAATCTAATCAATATTTATAATTGGTAAGAAATACCTTACTGAGTCGACCAGCCTCAACTCATTCACCGATTTTGACAATTTTTTTTTTTTTCATTTGAAAGGCTATGACGTCAGATACAATCAAGGGTCGCCTGCCTCACCCACACCAACCCATTTTCGATGAGAATCGAGTGAAAAACTTTTCCCCACTGTACATTTTCTAAGAGGAAAACATTTGACAGCTTTGGTAACAACCACCTTGTTGCTGAATTTCAATTTTTTTAAATTGAAGAGTTTTGAGTCTAGATACTGTCACCATAGGGGTGCTTGTCCCCCCCATTTTGAACGAAATAGAAAACACTTCTCCAATAAAATATTGTCTATATGTTTTTCTCGATTTCTGATCGAAAAAATGGGGTTTGTTGGGTCAGACGAACTTTCTTTGATGACATATCTAGACGTCATAAGCTTTCATATGAAATAAAACCATTTATATCCGTCGATTGGTTGTGGAGAACTATCCAAAGGTTTTTTCCCCATGAAAGAATGTTATGGGAAAGAGTTTTTCGATTCCGCAAAAAAATGAGAGGGGGAGATGACGACCATTGATGATATATCTAGACGTCATAATCTTTCGAATGAAAAAAAAATGCCGAAATCGGTTAGGTGGTTGTAATATGAATCTCTGAGGTTTTACCACATTATTTTAAATAGTGATCTCAATAGTTCCATCACAATGGTGTGTCAACAATATTGTAAAATACCTATTGTGGTGGTGATTTAAAACTATTTAGTTAGGACGATCATTCTGTATTTATGATCTGAAGCACTTTCATATCGTAATTGTGGAAAAGTTATACAAAAAAAAAACACATAACTAGATGAGGTTTATTGAAAGATTTTACAATTTAAAAGGAATCTGTTGTTTACAAAGAATATGAAATCTAATATATGGTTCGGTCTGTTCCACTGATCTTCATGCTGAACTGAAAAAAAATATGGAGCGAGAGCTCGCCACAGCGAGGCGGCAGGGGTAGTGCTGAGCAAAAAGTGGGTAAGGCCTTGCTGGACTTAGAGGAAATCCTAATTCTAGTAAAACTTATTTCTTCAGCGATGATTTCAACTTTGCAGCACAGGTTTTTTTTTTCGTTTTGAAATTGGTGACTTATCATAGCTTTCATCTGAAAATAAAATTGTCGAAAATCGGTTCAGTGATTGGGGCAGGGGACTATCTGGAAGGTTTTTCCATAAGAGGATGTACAATGGAGAAGTATTTTTTCAATTCTCTCTAAAATGGAGGGTGGTGGCAGGCGACTGATCACATATCTTCCATATGAAATAAAAATTATCCAAATCGGTTCGGTGATTGGGGCTGGGACTGGTCCTCTTATTTGGTAATTATTTAACATATGGATAATATAGTGCCACAGTGGCTTAGTGGTAAGATCTCGATTTGGGGCTAGAACGCTCCAGGTATGAAAACCTGGTTCCAATAAAGATCCACCATTAACAGGAATACTAAATGGAGTCATAGGGCCAAACGTCATCCAGCTGGTGTGATGCGAAATTCGAGAGGTGTGTTAAACAGGTGTCGTCCTCGTCATCTGACCGTGAGTTCAAAATTCTGAAGTCAGTCCCAAAATAGCTCTTGTGTTGCTTCAAATGGGATGAATATAACTAAACTAAACCAAAGATCTTAATAAATACTATTGTAAAGTAGTGCGTTCTCTTTCTCTCATTCTGCCATGGAATTAACTGCTCGAATGATTTTGTAGCTTTTATGGTTAAACTAAACACCGTGCCATGTAACGAATAACGTAGGTTAACAAACATTTGACGAACACATTAAAAAAACACAAATGATGTTATGTTGACATTACATGATACTCATGACACTGATCTAACAAGCAGAAAATACACATTTATAGTAAGTTGATTGTAGAACAAGTTGTAGTGCTGCCTGTGATGATTTCCATATGCCTGCTGCATGACAAAACAGATGACAGCTTTGATACTACACGGGTGGCTGGTGATAATGGATCACTACATGCTCTTTCCTAAATAAAATTGTTCTTAAAAAAATATAGCTGTAACATGGTTATTAATTTTATATATACTGTAATTTGCTTCATTACATTTCCTGTGTGTCTCATGCTTTGAAACTGCATTAATGAGAATGAGACCAAGATTTTACAATTGGTGATCTTAAGTGTAAATAAATTGCATTTTCGATATCCCATAATCCTTTTCCAAATAACTAAAAAAAAATTCAAAGAACCTCAACAAGAAATTAAGTAGAATTTCGAAAGAAAATACCGTCGTAGGATAATAAGCTTTCTTTCTGTAGCTTATTATTCTACATGAAATTAGATTAATATGAAAAGGTAAATCCACAACTCCCCATAAGTAAGTGAATTGGTAAGATTTAAAAATTGCAGTTTCCGTCTCGGTTGGTGAGAGGATAGTTATGAAAACAGGTAACATGTACTGAAAGAAATTAACTTGCAGGAAGCAGTAAATTGTGTTTCAAAATGACCAAATATACATTAAACTAAATGCAAAATATATGCACAGCAATACGTAACTGAACGAAGTATCAG
>BGPR01004837.1:0-59627 GCA_013235015.1 Araneus ventricosus
AAAATATTAGCCATCTGGCTTATAATAATAGCAGCCATCATAAAAATAAACTTACCCCATGCCCAGAATAGAGGGAAAAAAAGAGAAAAAAATATCCTCACGCTATCACAATCCCACGCTAACTTTCTGTTAAAATAAGTAATCAGCAATTTTTTAAAGAAACACTACAACCATGGCGCCATCTATATTCGAAAAGACAAATCAGAAGGAGGGAAAACGGGAATTTTAGGAAATGGAACTATTTAGACGTATTAATAAAAAAAGCCCCTAGTTTTCATCTATGCCTCAATGAATGTGAATTTTTTTTAAATAAATAGATGTGTTACTTCAAATGGGGTGATTGGTATTATTTCAAGCCATCACACCCATATATTTACAGGTGATAGTTTTAACTATGAAAACAGAAATAGCATCCAGTGTCGAAGAGTCTGCATAAGGGCACTCGTAATGCTGTGGTTGACCACCTACGTGCGGTCAGTTGGTGGACATCTGTTAAACCTCCCCTTCGCGGGAGCTAAAGACAAAGGATCTTTCCTACTCGAGAACTTGCCTATCTCTCTCTCACCTCCGACCTCTTGTCTTGGGTGGCGTTGAGTAGCGTTACCGCATGGACGTCGCTGCGCCATCTAGTGGTGACAGAAACAAATCCCACGTCAGGATCATTCAAAATTTTGTGAAAACTAGATGTAACATCACATAAAGAGAGGAATTAAATTTACGTCGTTGGATTGCTGTGCCTCCACATCAAAAGGTGTGCATGCTATGAAAGATAAAAGCGGAAATAAAAATTCTGCCTTGGGGTTAATGTGAAAGCGATATTTTTACTATAACTTTAACCGTAGAAAAAAACACGTGAATGAAGGATTTGATGAAACAATACAATGGGTTTGAATTTAATTACAACAGTAGATGGCAGTGTTGCAAATTGTTTTTAAAATGAATTTTGAAATGTTTATTCAGTGACCACTCGTCAGCTCAAAAACAAGCAGTGCTGCAGAAGTTGTAGGAAATTTTATGCTGATTATTTTGGTATATAATGATGATATACCAAAAATTGATAATTTTTGAGTTATAAGCAGAAAAAAACTGGCAAAATTTTTTCATGTTTTTTGTCTATAACTAAAATTCCAACAAAAATTTTTGGTGGCAAACCTTAGATTCGCAATCAGCACCCCCAAAAAGATAAAGGAGCAAAAAATTATTGCTCCTCCAGACTTTGATTTAAAAAAACTACTTAACGACTGGACTGCTGAGCCAGTGAAAAAGCCCAAAATGCCCAAATGAGGAAGTCGCGCCAAGAGAGAGCTGCTCCGGAGTGCAGCTCACGGGGTTCGAATTTCAATGGGAGAAAGGGTTGCTTTTTTCTTCCGATTGAGAGCACCGAGTTGCTGAATGCGGGAAATTTCGATTCTAGGAGGGGCAAAATTCTCTGCAACTCTGATCTGTCTCTCTTAATTTTTGATTTATTTTCCATCTTCCTTTTATGTTTTTTATTACTTTTTGCCATTTTCGATTATAATTAAACTCTTTAAGTTGAAAAATAAGCCAATTAGAATAGAAACGAAAATACAAGTTTTAAAATAATTTCAGGGGGACTGCAGCTCTTCAGCCCTAATGGACGAGCCGCCACTGTAGTTTATTATAACTGGAAAAATTGTACGACAACTAATATTGGTATCATTAAAAAGATAGTTTTTTGCTTTTTATGGTGTGAAAATCCTTTTCATGCAATAATTATTCCAGAAATTATTGACGAAAAACTGAACGAAAATGCCGAAAATTGGCTTAATTTTTATTTAATTAATTTTTTAACTTAATCTTAATTAATTTTGAAAGTTGAAAATAGCCCCGAGACCTCCCTCCCCACCGCGCCCTGGAGAAATGGGCTCCAGATCGGCATGTTCAATATTCATTCACTGTTTAACTCTTTGCGACGCAGTGTGCCAGCTGATGGCACACTTAATTTCACTCGCTTCTCAACCACTAAATTCAACTATAAATGAAAAATAATAGGTTTAGGATAGGGCTAATAGTACTGCTTTTAGAATGTATATAGCAGCCTTATGAAATTTCGTTTCAGAATAGGAATTATAAGAGATAAAGTTTGGGAAAATTCCTTAAGTCAGAGATAAGAAATTGTTTCATTTTTGGACGTTTACAATTTTAGCAAATTAACTCGAAAATTTTCCTCCAATATTCTTGAAGTTTTAATTTATGATTTTCTGTAGGATTCAACAATATTTTTTGAGTGTATCAAGGTGGCTGTATCTAAGGGGGTTCTCATATCGGCGGGGTGACCCCAAAGGGGGACGACCTCCCCTCGGAATAAAGTAAGTTTTTTAAAATTATTTTTGTAGATTCTATGTCTAGACAATAAACTAAAATTATAATAAATGACTTCTAAACCCATTCATGATGTTCTTTCATTATATTTCAAAAAAATTAATGCCTTACGCCGCAAAGGGTTAAGAGGAGTTCTTATGACAGACACACGGACATCAAACAAACAGACAGACACATTTATTTTCTACTTTATACTATAGACATATGAATTGCATTCTTTTAACTATTTTTAAATGATTATAAATAATTTCACAGACAACGTGATGTAACAGAATTAGAATTCTTATTAGGAAACACAAAATCTTTACTCTGAGCGATAGATAAATGAAGTTAAGAGCGATATGATAAAGGTGTATTTCGAAGGAGTGGTAGCTGATTAAAGAAACAAATGTTTGTCGGTATCACTCTCTCAAAAAAAGCAAAAAGTTGACCTTTATTGACATATATTAATCATGTGCTTGCAGCTGATAACAGTTCTGAGTAAGAGATATGATGTGTCTGAAAATGGTAAATGTTGTAGTAGTTTGTGACTTTTTTAAAATCAAATTTTGAAAAATCAATGGATCATGGACGAAAAATGATACAATAGTTGACTGCAAAAAATTTTTCTAACAAATATTTTTAAAAACAAACTTAACAAATTTTTATTAAAAAATAAAAATTAGCACAAACAAAACCAGCGGGAGTGGCCTCCCCTAAACTTTCTCGTATACTTCCCCAAAAAGGTGCTGTTTCCCCTCCAACCGCGTGGATAAATTAGAAGACCACATACCAAATTTCAATTATCTAATGTAAGTTACTAAAAGATTTGCACACATCTAAGCAGCCTTTTAGCTTGCCAGCAATATCTCCGATCTGATTGTTACAAATTTACTTCCGACAGTTGTAGTTGAAAATATCATGCACATTTGGCAGAGTGCTTAAGAAATTAAAAAAGCATGAAGAACAGAACTGATGAATCAATTGACACTAATTTTGGTTTGTTAAATTGATATCAGGAAAACCGAAATAAAAAGAGTTTCAAATTAAATATCTTTCGGATTCTTTTACTTTCTTGTATATGAAGTATAGAAAGAGAAATTGTTGTAACCATAAAAAAATTTCGATATCGAGATTTTGATTAATTTTCAAGTTTTAGATCTCCCTGCGTATGAAAAGCACATTTTTGGAATTATGTCTGTATGCCTGTGATATAGTATCATAGCTCTATGAAGTACGAATTATGTTTTATTAAATAATATTTTTCTCTGATTAATTATATGATTACTGTCTCCTATGAGAACTGTGGCCGCCAAATTGTCTAGTTTGCGGCAGTCGCTATAGAAACAGGTTATCGTAGGAAGAATCCGTTTCTAGTAAGTAGAAGTTCATTCAAATGTGTTCCGCCGCAAACTGGAAGAAAATTACAAGAAAATTACAAAAAACAAGAATTAAAAAAAACTCCGAATTCCGTTGTTTTCCTCCTATTCGAAATGGATCTTCCCTAGCATAACCAGTTGCTATAGCGACCGCCGTAAACTAGACAATTTGGCGGCGACAATTCTCTCGGCGGACAGACTGTAGAACTCTTGTATGTTATCATACCTTATATAACCAAACGACGAACTTTCTTCTCTTCAAGGGAGCTGGGAATCATTAAAGTCCACACACAACATTATTTCTGTCCCTATCCCATCACTCAGAGTGAATGGAGTTAGTTCATACTCTCATGCGTCATTTGTGCCGCGCCAATTTAATTTTGGGGAACCATTGCGCATCTTACGATAGAGAAAAGGGACATGACGTCACAATTAATAAGACAACACTCAGTTAGACGTAAGTTGGCATAAACAGTTGCGTGGGTCATGTGACTGTGACGCTTTTTAAATTGACTCCTTTCAGACTGTTCTGTTTTGTGGTAGAACTATTGAAATATTTCTATAAAACATAAACTATCGAGAAAATTGCTGTTCTACTGTCTGTTTTATGAACGGTATTAATCTGAAACATTTTAATTCAATATATACTAGAAAATTCGATCACAACCATTAGCTTTCGAAGCCAACGTTTATTATTCATTTCATACATTTTTCATACACAGAATGTTAAAAAAAAAATAAAAAACGCAACCAAAATGACGGGAAGGTCAAACATACAAGAACAAGTCATTTTATGATTAAGGCAGCAATATTCACCTCACGTGACACACGTCAAGTCACGTGAGGTGAGTGTGCCGCTCAGGTTCAATTTTGGGCTTCATTGTGGAATTTCATTTGCTGCTTGTAGAATGACGACACATCTCGTCGTGAGGCAATATGTAGTTAGATGTCATGCGCGATGACGTTTCCAACGTGACTAAAACTTCAGGCGAAATTGTATCTTGAATTTTACCCTGACTTTCCAACAAGATGATTCATTTGTAAAAGACTTTTTATTAGACATTAATGATATACGTGTGTTTCAGAAATATCTGGCGAAAATGAAAGGGTAGGCCAGGCATACAGAAACGAGTCATTTTGGCAATAGAACGTAGGGACGAAAATGCAAAGGTGATTCGCTACGGGGGGCTGTTTGTCAGTGAATTAAATGAAAGATAAGGGTACACCAGATGAAATGTGCAACACAGATTGAATGGAATACAAATTTACATAAGCACGAAAACCCAGTTTCATGAATACAAGTCACATGCGGCATGACAGATACGATAATGGCAAACAGAACGCAGTACCAACGGCAAATCTTTGGAATACTTAAGGAGAGTTGGAGGGAAAAAAGTAAGTGTTCAAAGAACTTGCCGTCTGAGGCGATACATGCTTCTCCTGTTGTTACTCATGCAACTGGGTTGATGTGCTATTATAAATTTCTATTCCATTCAATCTGTGTTATACATTTCATCTGGTGCATCCTTTTCTTTTACTTAATTTACTGACAAAGAGCCCCCTGTAGCGAATCCCCTTTGCATTTCTGACCTCATGTTCTATTGCGAAAATGGCTTGCTTCTGTATGCCTGGCCTCCCTTTCATTTTGGCCACGTTTTTTTAAACACCCTGTAAATTGCATTCATATTTTAATAATTTCATCTGATTATTTTAATTTTTCTGATTATTTTAGTCATAGGAATAGTAACACCATTTTAAACGGCATATCATGAAAATACGTTTCGTGAAGATGCTCTGATATGGGTCTATAAATATACAATATGCAGACAAATTTCAGATCGATAATTGTCTGAATCACCGTTTGATCGGACATTCAGTGAGATAATGTATATTTTAAATTTTCAGGAGGGTATGCATGGCAAATAGCTTAGTAATCTTCAAACCTTAATTGATGTGTGCACTTATACCTTGAAATTAGCACAGGCCAATATACGTATTTTTCTTTTACTTTGTTACGACTTCTAAGCAAAACTATACACTTTTTAGATAAACAACAAAGTCAATTTTTAACAGTTTGAAATACCAAACCGACAGAACATCTACAGACTATTTTTGGTAGATCCCTTATAGAAACTCTACCTTTTGCAATGGCTCTCATGACACGACTTCCGGAAAATTTCTGCAGATCTTCACCCGCTCATGACCCCTATATATATATATATATATAGTTAGTTAGTTAGTTAAATATTTCAAACAATCAAAACAGATATCACATTTTCAATATATTCATATATTAATCTAAAAATTAAAATAACGTTACCTTATTAATAATCATACAAATGAAATACAAAAGATAATTAGATTATATACTATTACTACTATGAAAAAGACAACTCAGAATTGGAATTCCAACAATCAAATGCCAATCGATCTTGGGAATCGATTTTGTCGCATTAATCTAGATTTGTGGAACAAATCCTCTACGAAAGCCAATTGTTGGAAAAACAAAAAGTAGGGGAATAAATCTCCAAAATCTTTCAAGATTAGAAACGAGAGAGTATATAACTTAAAGCATACCAATTCAGTAGTCTTAATTATTGTTATGACATGAGCGTTATCCGAAAGATAGATCCGCATTTAAAGTGAAAATATTACTTTTAAATTAGGCTATTATTACTATACTAAACATCATTAAAAAATTTAACTATAAATTTAAATTAAACCCATTATAATAATACATATTATTTTGGAAATGTACTTCAAAATAAAAATGATGCAATCTTATTCTTAATCTAGTGGCGCCATCTACCTATGTAGTGAAATACTAATATCTTTGTGAATTCCATTATATATGGCCACATCAAAATAAATCTAAAAGACTATTAATTTAAAGGTGTTAAAAATTTTAGGTAGTTCTTTTAATAGCTTTATTAGGGGTAAGCGTTATATATATATATATATATGTGTGATATTTTAATTTTTTAACTTTCCTAAATAATCTTAACGACACCTCATTTTAAATACTTCTACTTACATCATAATTAACGCACTACAACTTTCTTTTCAAGTCACGAGTTCTAAAGGGGAAATTCCCTTTTCTGGGTACTTAAGCATTCTGCGCATTCATTTCTGCCTCGTTCCTCGCCAGCATGTAAGCTTTCAACAACAATCCGCCGCTCAGGCGTAAACTTCTGAATACTGGTCATGGAGCTACGTAAAAATTAAGTGCTTTATCTATGAAGAAATAACGTAATCCCTGAATAAAAGAAGATTTGAGCAAATATTGTCTCTTCCATAATCAAAATGGACCCATACCTCCCCCCATACCTCCGTTACGATTTCAGATAGAAAGAAAATTTCAATTAGGGGAATTATCGCCTTATCATAACAAACTACTTTTATATTGAAAGTTTTTTGACAGTAAGAATTACTTAGAAGTTATAAGCTCCCATCCTGGCTTTGCTCCGGATTAAAATACTTTCATGTCTAATATTTTTAATGTAAAAACTACTATTGTATAAAAATTATAATACACAAATTCCTTTTATGATCTGAAACGTTTTTAATTAAATGAAAATATCAATTGAAAAAAACAATTTTAAAAAAAGCCGTTTTCTCCCTAAATTATTGTTTGTTATATAGGTATTTCAAATTTTGTTAACAATTACTAAAGTAAAAGAAAGGTATCAATGAATATTATGAAACAATTAAATTAACTAGTTAATTATTCATTAATTTAAAGAATGAAAATAGATCGATCATTAGTTGGTTGGACTTGATATAAATTGTTAATCGTCTGCTTTTAAAATTTTCTTATAACATTCGTCAAGAATCCTGTGAATGTATTCTGGCAACTATATATATTCGTATTATTCTTGTTCTTCAACAATGAAGAATATTGTCACGAATTATGTATAAAATTAATTTGAAAAAATATTAAAAAGAGAGAAACAAATTGTATGGAAATGAAATTTTTGTCACTGAAAAGCTAATTTTTAAAAATTTAATATGATGTAAAAATAGTTTCGTGAGATAATATTTTCCAAAAATATAGCGGAAAAACACTTTGTTTAGTTTTTAATTAACTGAAATTTTAACTTTCTTTTGGCCTTTGAAAAGTTGAGAGTGGCATTTCTCTTGTCTTAAATAAAAAGTGTGCAAAGCTTGGCTGAAATCAGTCCAATGGTTTAGGAGGAGATGTGGAACATACATACATAGCCACAATGACTTGTATTTATTTTAAGATAAATCCAAACTATTGCTGACAAATACTATGAGCCATAAAGAAAGCTTTAGTGAAGATTTCGCCACAATTAATTAAATATTTAATTTAATAGTCAATTTGATAATTAGTTAATTTGACAGATTACTTTAATTTGATTTTTAACTAAACATGGCGGCACCAAGATTTGTTTAATAAATTTAATATGAAATATCCAAATAAGATATTTAAATAAGAGTTCTCTTTTTCCTTATTGATATTGAAAAATAGCTCTTTAACTTTAAAACTGTTTTGGGGTTTTCTGCCTGACTATTTGCTTTTAACTGTCGATGGAGATTTAAATTCACTGTTCAAAATGGCTGCATTCATATCCTATTCTTTAAACACACATATTTAATTTTCCACTCAGAACGTTCAATAATTTTTATTCTCTTATGTGTTAAGAATTTAGTAACTATTATCTCTTTAACCAGGGGGTTCTCTAAATGAGCCCATTCTAGTAGTGCTTAAATTTTTCGTGTCATGTGATTTCAGTATGTGTCAAAGTAATGTTCGCACAATTGTATGGTAATCTAGACTATATAAACTAATTTTTAAATTTAGAGTCGTTCTTCATTCATGTCAATTTCTTACTACTGTTTCAGATAAGCTGGTTTAATGTTATCTGGGGGATATTTACACTACAGGGATGTTTATTTCTTTATGACTCCTACCTGTTGAATGATTATGTGTTGAGATATTTAAAAAAATGGAGCAATGTACTGACCAATAAATCTAGCATAACCTTTTGAGTAGACTGATAAAACCTTGATATAGTAAAAAAATAAATGAAAATAGAATCACGACGCAAGTATTACGATGTGTGGAAACAATAAAGTCATTGGCTATGTCTGTATTAATTAATATGTAATATTTCATTACTTTTTTAACATTAACGTAAAGGAATCTACCTTTGCCTTCCAGCTTGACGAAAGGGATTTTTTTCTTTAAACAATCTCCCTAAATATTTTATTGTATTTTTTTCATTCAAAAATCAGAAACAAAATTACATAAATGAAGGCTATATCAATGAAAATTCATGAAAGAAAGTTTGTTTCAACAAACTCTGACAATGACCTGTTCTCTTCCTTTTCTATTATAGCAGGATGAAAAATGTCTCATTTGACTTCTCAATTCATTTTATGTTTCCATTTCGTAAGCTGCAAACAGCTGGGGAAACAATGACAAGGACTAGGACATGACATTAGTTTCGCAAATCGTTTGGCTGTTCGGAACAATACATCTACAAATTTGTTCTTCAAAATGTATTCAATCGTTCGCTCGTAACTGTTCTCGTTCTTCGAGAAGAGTAGTAAAGTTTTGCGATCATATTCGGATTCTTTTAACTGTATGGTTTTATGGTTCATTTTATTTTATCTTTTCCCGCCATTTTTAACATGTATTAAAGAGTTACTCAAGTTTTATGTATTCTAGGCATTTTAAAATGCCGTTAAAAAGATAATTATCTTTCAATTATTTACTAGAAGCATCACATGTGAATTTTTACATTTTAATGTTGACATATTTTTTTAAAAAATTAACAATTATAGAATAATAATGGGAAAATTAAAACTTAAGTATTGAGATCGGGAATAAATAAGTTAAAACAATAAAGATGCCTTACATTTTAGTTATATTTGTTTCAAGTTCAGAATACATGTGAATCAGATTGGGATAAATGAAGTAACTGTCCAAAAAGACAAATGAAAATTGTTCATAGTTCTTCGAAACTTTTAATCGATGACATAATATCACAATAAAAGAAGAATTTTACACCGTTTTAAAATTCCAAAAAAATTACCTTTTTAAATATACCAATTTAATTGCCGTGCAATTTCCTTCCTAATTTAGCAATTTTTTTAAAATTATTAATTGCAATAATACTTTTCATTGTTCTAATGGAAAATCAAACTAACTGAATTTCTTCGTCAAATATTTTAACCAATCCTTTTCTTTGTTATGGTTAACGAAGTTTGCTTCCTTGGATGCATTAACTCCAAAGTAGATTTTCATTTACCCTCAGTTTGTTGTTATACAAATGTTGAAAATATGTTTCTCAACTAAACCTCATTAAATCAAGTGATTAATTCCAGTGGCGGCGAGTTGGGGGGGACGTCGCCTCTCTACTTTTTACGGGAAAAATTAAATATTTTTTTTCATTTTAGCTGCCTAAAACTAGGAATTATAAAAAAAGCAGTAGTCTTTGTAAAAGCTAGCTAATTTTGTAACTAAGTTTTTAAATTTTGTTATCTACATCCCTATACTCCCAGATACTTTTATATGTCTATAAATTTTTTGCCCCTCCTCCCACTTTTTCCATCCAATCGCCGCTATGATTTCACTTGAAATATTTGCTTTTACCAGTTTCAAATTGATATTTTTTATAAAATGAAAACGGACATCTGCTTTGTGTTCTAATTACAGAATTTTAGTTTCATTTTAATTTTGCATTTATTCTAATTCGCGTTCCTTTTTCTTTTAGCCAATTTGACTTAGAAAAAATGAAAACAACTTTTACACTTCACAAAATTTATTATTTCAAAATTCTGACACATAGTTTATTTTAAATGATTTTTTAAATATGTTTCTTGATACTAATTTTGGAAATATAATTTCTTTTTTTAGGTTATTTCACTCAATTTTTCAAAGCATCATAATATTCTTTCATCTAATATGTACAATGTGGTAGTTATTTTGGAATTCCTCACTTATAAATTTTTGCTGCTAAATTTGGCCATGTGCAAACATTTACCTCAAAACACTTAACATTAAAATGTTTTATTTTGAAATCATGCCCAAAAATGTTAATTCAATTTCGCGTAAATTTCCATTTCCTCAAGCAGTAAAGGTGGAATTTTAAATAGTTGTACATTCCACATTTATGGAGTAACAGCCAAGAAAACTAATAATCAGGGGAAAAAGCTGGTCGCCAAACGCGGCTATTCCATCAATGATATAATATTAATTATGTTTTTATAAAACATAGTTCAGTTTTCAATCTCCCATGACCTTTTGATACTAAAAAGACCAATCAAAGCCTGGTATCATTTTAGTTTACAAAAAGTAGTTATCATCAGAGGTGCAATGGCGCCAGAACACCGTTCCGGGGCTGTTTTTTTTCGGAGAAAATAATAAGAAAAATTTTTTTGAAAAAAGTCCTTAAAACAGAGCGATTTTTTTTCCCAGGTTACAGAGATCCGGCACTGTTTTTAGAACGTCCCGCCACTGCTTATTTTGCGACTATGTCACTGGTTATCGTGTCTGTTATGAAAACCAGACGTAAAAATTATACTGCATATAAAAAATTGAATTGCAAAGGATTTATAATAGTCAAAATTTTTTTAAAAAATGAAAGGAATGCTTTTAAATTAAAAGGAACTTTGTTTCCGTGGCGGATTTTAATTTAATGAAACACATCAATAAATGATATTATGAGCACTATTCAAAGAAACCACTTATGGGTTTGAAAAAAATTTGAACGAACATAGCTTGAATTACCGCGATTGGTTTATGCGACCCATCAGGAATTATTAGATATTAAGACATCTACGCACAGTAAGGGGTCTAATCTGGTACCCCCGGTTGGGTTGGGTTCCGTTGTTAACGTGCGGAATCCAACCCAACTCCCACCCCAACCGGGGGTACCAGAATAGACCCCTAAGACATTTATCACACAGTTTGGCCATGCCGTGCCAAACAAACGATAATGTATAAAATTGAAATCCAAATTCTAAATTGTTAGCCATTTCTTCAAGCAGCTGTTCAAAAAGGGTATAAATGTGAAAGTTTCAGAGTTTACAATTCCGTGTGAAATTGTTTTGTTTGCTTTGCTCTGCATTCTGGAAAATATGCCAGACAAAATTCTTTTCATTCGTTAAAAAAAAAAAAATCTGCTTCTTACAACAATATTTTATTTATAATTTATGTAATTAATATTCTGTTAAACATTTTTCTATTCTATTCTAGATATCTCTATTCGAGTTCAAAGGATTCAAAATTTTGCTAATTTGTTCTGGAACAAAGTTATGAAACGAAATGCGTTTAACCATGTGAATATTTGCTCGGAAAAACAATATTGACTTTTGAAAACTGCTCGCATCGTTTAAAGCATAACGAAAGAGAAACTGTTGCTTTTTTCAGGTTAGACGACGTATCGGTCAACGGTCATGCGCATTTGTGCAATTGAAGCTGGCCTGAACTGCTTTTCCTTCGAACGCCGAGGAAGTTATTGAATTAATGTATTCTGAGCCATAATACAATTGAAACTACATATAAAAAATAATATTTTTATCATCAATTAGTATTAGAAAAGTCAGTTTTGAATTTCCTGTCTTAATTTTAGAGATAGTTCGTGGTTTCGGTTTTCCTTGAAACCAGGTAGAAATTAATTTGAAGATTTATGAAAACAGAATTTGGCAACGTTTATTCTGTGTTTTTATTGCCACCGCATTAATCTGATCTGTGGGAGCGGAGTGTGGAAGAAAATTTTTTATTTGCGTATACAAATTTCTGTTTGGGAGTGTCAAAGCCAATTTTATTGAGGAATAATTGATATTTCTCGTGAGTTTCACATTTCTTTAGCAAACTTTATAGTTTAATTCTTAACAAAATTATCATCAATTACTAAAAGTTTGAAGAAATTCTGTCGGTAATTTTATGCTTATTATATATATAGGTCTGACGTTTAGATAACGCTTGTAGTTTAGAATGTTGTGCATAAATTTTTTACTTATAATTTTTAAATTAATAAATATATCTTTTTCTGAAGATCCTCTTATACTAATTTTCATTATTGATTATTTTCTATTTCTGAATGTGTTAAGCATGGAATTTATTTGAAACCTGTGCATGAAAATTGTTTTTATACTTGTAAATCCCTTTAATATATTGGAAATATTGGATTTTGCTTATAGTAAGCATACAGTTTAAGATATAATGCAATTTCTTGTTGAATTTTGTCATTTTTTTTTTTTTGTAGATTTTTGGATAGCAAATGAGGTATTCTTAATTTTATGTATTTAGGAATTTAAAATCTGAGAGTTTTGAATTTTTTTACCAAACTCAGTTGCTAAGCAGTTTTAATATAATTTTCATGTTTCTGTTTTATATGTATGATATTAAATTCTTTTTTATTATTTTTTATTCGAGTATATTAAAATGTTCAGTTTAATTGTGTATAGTTTGTCTTTTCCATAATTTTGTTAAATGATATGAACGAACAGAAAAAAAATCATTTAATTATAAATTTTTCTGCGAGTAAATCATGCATTCAAGTGTTTTTGGAATATTTTGATTTGGGAAAATACTATTTGAAATAAATGTATACATGTTTTGCACATCACTATATATTGAATATATTTTTCACAGTGGAGATAAATCCAATCTAAATGCATCTCTAAAAATAAACTTGTGTATATTACATGCAGTGTATTTACAAAAATGTGCTGAGTTTGCATGAAGGGAAGTTTAATAATTCTCTTTAACTATCTTCTAATTCTGTTTTGTCATTTTGTGAAGTAAATTACTCTTTAATTAGATAAATGTTAATGAGTTTTTGGGCATTTATACTTACAGATTCACAAAATAAGTTTCTTTAAAAAGGATGTACATTTCATTTTTTTTAAAAGGGAAGTGCAATTTTTTTTTTTTGAATAAATTTTTGATGTCAGTACAAATGACTATAATTTTCCAAGTAGTTTTTTTTTACATTAATACCTTTTTTTTCGAATTTACTTCTTTGAATTTTCTTGTTGCATTTTAATATACTTGTCTGAAAATGTCATAAGTATGTAAAAAATTTCATTGATGTGTGAAAAAAAAATCAAAATTATGGTTGGTTTATTTTCCCAATTCAATAAGTTTAACAAATACAAGAATTTTCTTAAATTTTTATTGCAATGCAAATTTCAGTATTTCTTTCAATTAATTCTTTGTAGTTTCAGTTTCTCAATCATGCATGCTGGATCAATTTTTTTTAGCATGTTCTTCAATAGATTTGTCTTGCATTTTGAAATATTTCTATGATTGTTTTTAGCATTTAAATGCTTATTTAGACTTGATTTATTATGGTGATTTAAATTTCATTTGTAACAATTCATCAAGATTTTTACATAAGAAAATTGGTTCTATTTGTATAATACAATAGGAATTCTCAGAATGTTTTTGGTACTCCATTTTGACCCTGTAAATTTTTCACAACTCCATTATCTGCAAAAAAGAAAAGGAAGCATCATGGTTAAAAATTTATTCAGCAAATTGTAATGAAATATTGAAAGTAAGAAGAAATTTTTAAACTATTTTTTCTTACAAAGATTGATGAATCTGGAAGCCTCCCCAGTATAGTGTTGTTGTACTTGAGATCGTGACTCACATCTAAACAACCCTCCCATGTTAGATTTACCGTTCATTTTTAATTTTAAGTGCATCCCCTAATAAGCAGTAGGATTCATCAAGGCCACATCTCGAAGAAGGAAATGGAAGCCAAGCTTAAGGTTGTCGGCAATCTTGAGTCAATTGGCCCAGTTAAATTCAATTCGTTTACTTACTCTTTCTTTGCCTATCATGTTTGTAGCTGAAATTTTTTAGGAATCTTTAACTTTAGCTCTCCAAGTCACTATTAATTCTCTAAATTTGCCATTCAGGCTTTACAAACTTTCTCTACTTTTCTTGAGAATTAGACTTTTAATTATTACTGCACATTCTTTCTAAATGTGTTTAATTTGCATGAAAGAAAGTCGGCAAAGTCTTAAAGATAGAGTTACAATTAATTTGACTTTTGGCCCCTTAACTGGTATGCTGTATGTGCATCGAATTATCGCAGTTTTATACTTATAAATTAAAACAAAGTCATTCATAGATGTTATAATTTGATACAAAAATTACATGGAATCCATAAACATTTCAACTGTCCTTTAGGTTCTCAATTGAATTGACATGACAACCCATTCCCGAAAATAGGTGGCATCTAATTAGATATAGTTGAGAAAACAAACCAGTTAAGGGGTTAAATGCTTAGCTTTTATTACTTGCCAAATTATTTTAATTTTACAAATAAAATAGGTTACTTTTGAAGAGATGAATGACTAAAGTGTCCAGATTTTCTAATCGCCAACCAGGACCACTCTTGATACTGGGAGGGGTATGTGTGTGTTTACTATCTGACAAAGAGTAACAAACTTTGGGATTTTCGTGGCTGATCAGGGACATTTAGACAATTTGCCATTGGCCCTTATAAATAGCTGATGTTTACATATAAAGGAAATGAATGGGTTCAAAGAAATTGAGATTCTGAATTATCATTCACTAAAATATTTTAACCATATTCTTTGTGTGACAAAAGTTTGGAAGGAAAATGCTTTTCTTTTAAAAATTGAATCTTTTTTAATTAAGAATTGTTTACTTAAATATAAAGGAGAGGGATTTCATTCAGAACCAAAGCAAAACTGGGACTGCCTTGGATGCCTATTGAAATATTTTTGAAAGCAAAAAAAAAAAAAAAGCAGCCTGATGTGTAATTTTACAAAGATCTTCGTGGAAACAAATCGTTTTAAAAGAACCATCAATTTATACTAAAATGATAATACTGATTGTGTGGCTTTAATATGAAATTTCATCCTTATTTTTAAGTGAGCATTTTCATTCATTTGAATGCTATTATTCTTGTAATTTGAATGTCCTTTACAATGCAACTATTTAAATACAATTCATTTAGATGAGTTAATGATTTTTTAATGTCCACTTCTTCCTGATATCGAAGTAATTATTAAGTCAATTAAATTGATTATCTCTATGAGTCCTATTCTGCCTCAAACCGCCCCATTCGACAGAGGCCTGACTTCGGGCGCCTGAGTGAATTTTATGGGAGAAAAGTGGTTCCTTTCTTTGTTGACAATTGATCGCCCAAACTTGGGTGTTGTCCTACTGGAATTTCTGTAAAGAAAGGAAGGATTTCATTCTGTTTTCGTGAACGAAAATTTGCTTCAGTTTTTTAGGTACTGGAATTCTCACTCTAGCCGTGTTCAGAGGGTTATGCTGTATATCAGGACTTAAACTATTAGTCAATACCCCAAGTAGGGTTACAAAGGAAAATATTAATGCTGTGAGATTTTTTGGACCCCATTTCCCAAAGATTCTTCAACATGCCTAAACAAAAATAGTTTAAAAAAAAATTCATCTTCACCTAAAAGTTTTCATTAAAATTTTCTTAATTTTAATTAAATTTCCTTTTAGTTATTAATTATTGCCTCAGTTTTTATTTTCTAACTTTAGGGTTGGAGTAAAATTTGTCCGATGGAAATGGGGTTCATGATTAGAAAAACATGGATTCAAGTTATGTTTCTATTATAAATCATTGTATGCATGAGGCTGCTGTATGATCATCATTCAAATATCGTTATGTTGGTATCATTTGGAGAGTGGAGCGTAGGCTTTGTGTTCTGGCTATACTAGAAAGTTACAATGTAGTTTTTGTGGTAATGTGACAATTTTTTTTTTAGTTTGTCTACTTTTAAATTGCGTTTAAGTTCCTGCATCACTAGATATGGCTCCTTTCAGAAGTATATATCTGTTTTACAATGTATGTAAAATTTCATCTGTCTTTAACAAATATTGCTCATTCCAGAATCATTTTCCTGTAAAATGAGTTTACTTTTTACTGTAACTTTCAATATCATTTAGATCAGAACTTTCCCAAAACTTGTTAATTTTATATGAATTAACTACGATCTCTAATTTGATGTAATATTTGTCCAATAATTTTAATTTTGTCTTTCTTGATTTCTGTTTTCAGATTTTCTAATTCGTAATGGCAACTGTGACAGTATCGGCAACCACAACCACCAAGGTGGCACCGAACATTCGTTTCGATCCCAGTTATGCCAAAACCATTCCGGGAATCCTCAAAATAGCACAAGCAGTATAAAACTTTTTTGTATTATTTTGTGTATAGATTAAATGAAAATGTTACTAAAAATATCTGAATCCTATGTTGGTTAATAGATATGTGTTGAACTCGTATTTCATAAATTATGACTATTATTTTTATACAGGTATTTTATCTAAAGATCTGTTTGAATTATTGATGTTACTACATTCTAATTTATATACAGAAACAGTAGTTCTGTAACCTACTAATCATGATAATAAACTGAGATTAAAATTGTACTTTACTCTGAATTGGATGCTTATTTCTCTAGTCCATTTATCCTTTCAATGTTCATATACTTCACTTGTTTAAGGATCTTGTTATATTTTACTATTCTTGGTGATTAGTAGAAATATCTGTTTTTCAGGTTGTCAGTTTGATTGGCTTCATCTGCATACAAATGGTAGCTGGTGATTATTCACGATCGGCAAGTGGTTGGTTCATATTTGTTGCTATGACTGCATTTTGGGTGGTTCTAGTTCTCCTTGTGTTGTATTTGTTCCATATCATTGAAAAATTACACTTTATTCCTTGGCTGCTCGGAGTAAGTTAACGTCTTTTTTTTATGATAATGAATTATCACTTATCCCCTTCGTTACTCGCAATATCTAATATATATGCACTACAGTACTTTATAATATTTTTCAAAAGTGGCAATCCACAAAAATCAGTTGCAACCTTACCAAATGAAAATTGAATGTTTCTCAAATGAAACTTTGATTTTTTTTTTTTTTTTTTTTGCACTATACAAAATGGTAGACATTTGCCAAGCATTTTAACGGTTGGCGAACGTTTTGGGAGCTTGGCAACAAGATGACATTGTAATTTTAAGTCTCACCAATGATTGTGACTAACACAAATTTAACATTTCGCTTGATTGATTCATGTTTTTTGACTATAAAAATTCTGCTATGGTTTTTCTTTACAAAACTATACATTGGTAACCCAGCTTAGCAGCATGAGGAAAGTTACATGGCATTTCATTCCAGTCCATTAATTAGTTTAGAGTATGATGGTGATATACTTCACATCAATTAATTTTTTTGAACAGAAAGAAACTTTTTTTTAGTCTTAAAAATTAAAAACAGGCATTCTGAGTTGTGAAACTATACATTTTCAACAAAAATCGGTTACTTTCGTGGAACTCTTTCTGTAGGCATAAGATCTTGGAAACAATTATTGCATCATTCAGTGATGATTCGACCCCTCATAGCTTTTTGCAAACTTTTTTTTATTAATATAATTTTAGATAATCTAAACATCTTTTTTTTAAATTTTCTGAAAAAAATTATTAAAAAATGATGGGGAAAATAACAATTACAAATCAGAAACAAAACTAATGTTTATTCGTAACCTGAAAGAAACATTTGAATTGGCATTTAAGAATGAATATAGCACCTTAATTAGTAGAAACAAAATTGGTTATCTTCTTTTGATGTAAGCAACTAAACCTGCTTGATGACCTGATGTTGCACCAGTGCTGCATAAACTTCATATTGGTTGGTGTAGTGTTCTTCGTAACATAGTGACAGGTCAAGTGCACTAGCGGCATCTACATGCGATACATGATTTGTTGAAAGGTCTTCTTCCTCGCTTTCCTTAGGATTATCTTGATTCTTGACCATGGAAACAGTGATACTATAAGTACTACATCAAGAATTAATTTATTCACATGGCACCACACTTCGATACAACATAACAATGTCAACCTATTGATAGGGCAACACATATAAGATCAGTGAAGTGAACGCTGACTCGGCTTACACAGACTAGACAACAGGTAAAACCAATCCCACCACTTTTAACCCGGTAGGCTATTTTTAGTGTGTGTTGTCATAGGAACTGTGAATCGCTCCAGTCGAGGTCACTTCCCTCAACCTGTTTGCCAATGGCTCCACTGTACTGTTCAAATCACCGTTAACTCTTTTTGCACAGAACACCAAAGTCAATACTCTACTGCACTTGGTGACGAGTATTTTACTGAATTTCCCAGAAAATCCAAATTTTCAGAAATCCGAACAGAGGTCAGCCCCAATTAGTTCAGATTCCACTGTATTTGAAATGTTATGACTTCTATCTCTCAAATTGTTAGTTCAATTACTCCCATATTATTAATCCCATACTGTTGAAAATAATGTCTTGTCTCAAAATCAGGTGTGAAGTCATGATTAAATCTTGCATTTGAAAATCCAAATTCCTTTTTTTCAAACTTCATATAAGTAGATTGCTTCAGTAGAGCTTATGGATTTTATTTTCTTTTACTATTTCAATGAATTTCGTGAATAAAGAACAAGAATTGCTGTTTTCTTTCCCCCCCCCCCCCTCCCCCGTCAAAAACAATGAATCGTAAATAGATTGTTACTGCTTCTTCAAATAGTTCTTATTGTAATTAGTTTCAATAATATGCATTGGAAAGCATCATATTATTTATTTATTTTAAATATCAAAGTATCATTTTAGTGGGGAGGGATGTAATTTGGATTTTGAGAGATTTTTACTTGCAAAAACTCGATTGAGTTGTAAAAGTGTTTGCTATAGGGACATTTTCAATATTCTGTTTTTTTATATATCGAATGTCAATATGCATTTTAATATTGAACACAATCTATTAATTTCATTTCTGATACATTATTTAACATCCCCCTATAAATATTTTTTATGTTTAGAACAAATTTCTTGAAGTGAAATTTACTTTTGATTGGAGTATTAACTATTATGTCAGGTTTGCTTGCAGCCCGAAGCCACTCTTTATTTGTAGAACATTTTCATTTTTTCAAGAACTTGGTTCAAATTACTTTTTAGTTTAGTGTTAAAACAACTTCTGTTTATGTATAGTTAAATTTTAATAAATTTAAGCTTTTTATTCTATTTTTTTATCATACTTTTTTTAAATAACGTCCTATAGTTCAGTTGATATTGTCAAAATGAAATCTAGCACTTGGAACAGTTAACATAATAATTTTTTTTTTTTTACGTCCGAATTCTTATTTTTATTCAGTATTTTTAATGCTACTGTTTAATGAACTGCATATCTCTCCCACTTTTGAATGAAATAAAATATTTCTAAAGACAGAAGAGTCTTTTTTTAAAAAAATCACCCGTTATTAGAACTAGTTTTTTTCTAAAATGAGAAGTCGTCATGTAAAAATGTTACTATTGTTGTAAATATATTTGTAAATTAAAAAATATTGCCTATTAACTATATTGATACTCTCTAAATAATATGGTACAATAATTTACATGAAAGTCTTGCATTCTTGTTGTATTCTTGGAGATTTTTAAAAACTTTTATTTTATAATCTTTCTTGACTAATGCATTATTAAAAATTCTTTCAGGAATTGGGATTTACTGCTCTGTGGACTGTGTTTTACTTCATTGCAGCTTGTGTAGTGGTTGCCAAATCTGGGGAAGATGCAGGTTGGGGAGCTGGTGCTGTAAGTCTACTTTGATTTTTATGGAAGTAGTGTGGTATCGTCATTTCCCTCTTTAAAACTTGTTATACTCTAGCCACCTTCGGTGACCAGCTTGATCGCCAGAAATGAAATTTCAACTGAATCTCTTATGCATAATTTTATATCATGGTTCCCTTAACAAAATAATTTTAAACTTCAAATTGCTATAGACATTTAACTTGCATTTGTTTTGTTCCTTGTCTACATTAAAGTAAAATATGTATTTGCTTTCAACATTAAATTGGAGCGGCACATTTTACGTCCAGCAGCATGCTAATTGGCTTAAAACATGCTGATAAAAAGAATTAAAACATAGCAACGATAATCTTTCAGTTTACTGGATTATTTCATTATATACTTGACTACTCACTCTTGAGGACTTTCTTTACAGATTTCACTGAAAAATTGATCAAATAAAAGAAGTAAAATCCAGTTAGATATTTTCTTAGCTTTCAACAATGGAAGAGAGTAAATATTTGTTTAAACAATGAAAACTGTTTGAAATGGGTTGCAACAATTAAAAGTATTGTTGTAAATTATGCCCAATTTTTTTTTTTTATTTATTAAAATTAGAGAAAAAAAATCATACTTCAACTTAATTGATATCATTGAAAAGATAATTTTCAAATGGTGTAAAAATTTTTGTGCTGTTATATTTTCAAAAGTTATTAAGGAAAAATGCCAAAATTTAGCTTATTTTTTAATTAATTTAAATTCTAATCAAAATTGCAAAAAAACTGCTCAGAGGTGCGCATTCCCACCCTCCAAAATATGTTTGGGTTGAAATCTACAAGTTGGAACACACTCTTAGTAAAACGGCGCCATCGTGCCAAGTCGCCAAAGCAAGATGGTAAACAAACGACCATCGGTCACAGTTAAAAGTTAATCGTTTAATCTTTTTTCGAACCCATTGCCTTTGTGGTTTGTCGTTGCACTATCTCCCGTTTTAAATGTAGAATTTCAACAGAACTACTAGCTTTCCTAGCTCATTGAATGTACGGAATCTGTTACTTTTAATTATTCTAATGAAGCAGGAAAAATAGCTCTCGCGATGCCTGCGGCATCTGAAGTGGGCACCGGGCAAATTTTTTTAACTTAAAAAAACATCAGCGGCTTCGCTTTCAGCAAAGTGGGATCCTAGTAGCTTCGCTAGCTTAGTGAATGTACGGTATCAGCTTCTTTTAATTACTCTAATTTAGCAGCAGAACATTTGCCCTTAGTAGCGTTCAAAACAAGTACAACTTCAAAAATTCCATGCAAACGATTTTTATTACAAGACAAAGAAAAAATCTCTCAATTATATGATCGGAAAAATATATCATCACTAAATAAACCCAAGTTCTATTTGTCATTTATTTACTAATTGAAATCATACTAATTAAAATACATTTTATTATTTAATTAAATATTTAATAAATATTTTAAGTTATTTAAAAATCCGCGTAGTATGTAAACAACTCAAATCACGCAAAACGCTTGCCATGACGTAAGCAATCTAGCCGATGGGTTGCCAATGGAACTAATCCGCTCGATTCCTCAGGTTACCATTTTGGCGATGAAATCGGTGTGTTCCAACTTGTAGATACCAACCTATGTTTGTGCCAAATTTCATTGCTCTAGGTCTAGCGGTCTGTCCTATAGAGTGCCAACACACACCCACAATCTCCTTTGTTATTAGTAGAGATGTATCTCATAAGATATATTCTTTGTCTAAGCAAAAAATAATCAGTAAATGTTTCATTTATCTTTCTATGATTTCTGCCATACATTTATTTTTATTATAAGAACTAGCTGATATATCTGACATTATTCGGATTGAAATTATTTTTGGATCTTTAATGAAAGATTAATGTTTCATTAATAGAAGTATTCCTTGTGCTTCTGTATTTGTGAGCATAATTTGAAATATTTATAATGTAAAAAATACTTGAAAATGGTTATTGATGACTGATTGCTGTAAACATCACAACACCACATCATACCCCGGAACTCGGAGCCAGGACGGCTCCTTGTCGATTGGTTGGGTATGTGTGAAACTTTATTGAAAAAGCCAGAGCAAAAAAAAAAAAAAAATTACAACTTCTATATAAAGATACAAAAAAAGGACATTTAGAACAAAAGAATATAATATTCTTTTAAGTTAAATCTTTCAGGTTGTTGTGTTGTTGAATTTGAGAGGTCGTGCCTTATGTATGGAAGAAGAGAGAATGTGTACATAGGGTTAATTGAGTCTGTGGCTAGTTGTTGTCACCATCTTTTGGAAATAAGAGTGTTTCGTTGTTCATGATGAAGTCGATGAGTTTTTTTATTTTCCCCTAGAATTGTTGCTGCTCATAACTTTTCAACCAGGGTGGTTCTAGGTCAGTTGGCGGTTTTGTTAGATGGTATGATATTGTAAACAGGCAACTTGTAGCACAGTGTAAGGGGTTTCCCAGGTTTCCGCAGTCACAGGAATCGCTACTTCTGATGTTGAATCTTTTAAGATATGTCGGAAATGGGCCGTGGCCCATGACGAACATTATTTCTGGCCTTTGCCATGGAGTAGGAGTTATTTTGACTTTAGGCAAAATGTAGTGAACACTCCTGCCTGTTTCTCCATTGTCCCATTCTTTTTGCCAGCGGATGATGGACTCTTGATATAGTTTCTTGGCACTGGGATGTATGTGGGGATTCCCTCCTGTGTTGCATTCTTGGCTAGTACATCCGCCGCTTCATTACTGCTGTATCCGACGTGAGCTCTAATCCATCCAAGTTTAATGTTTGTTGATTTCAGTAATATTTCCTCTGTTTGTTGAGCAATAGGGCTCTTGGTGTCAATTGAAACAATTGAATGGAGGCTCGACTCGCTGTCTGACCATACCTTAATCCGTTGGTTGGTCTGGCTTGCCTAAAGACAAACCTCCTGTATAGCAAGAAGCTCTGCTTGGAAGACTGTGTTGAAGGGACTAAGTTGCACCATCCATTCATATTTCATTGTGTCTTCTTCCATGACACAGAAGGCACTGCCTGTTTTGTCTTCTATCTTTGAGCCGTCTGTGTAAATATTGAGACCGGGTACTAGAAGGAATTGCTTTTTTAGAGAGATTCTGTCTTGAAAGTGAAAAAGTATTTATTATTGGCATTTGATGGAATGCCAACGTGGATGAAATTAATGTATTTTTTAATTAATATATATATTTAATATAAAAAATACTTGTATGTGAAATATTTATAATGCACAAAACCTTTTTATCAACTCATTTCATCTAAAAAGGCTTGTTGCAATCCCTGAATTAGAAAAATAAGAAAACAAGGCATTTAATGAGAAATATAATTTAAATGGCTAATTTAAATAATATGCCTTATGTCAACGTCATTTTCCTAATTTCTTTTGCTTATAAATTTTTATAAATCTAAAGGGCAAAATGAAAGTGTTCTGTGTGACCCCATTTGAAATAGTGATCCTCAGTTTAAAAAGATTCGATAGTGGGCATACTTTCTGAAAGCATTTTAGTGCTGAAATCAGAATTATTCTTAAAACTGAAATATTAGGTTTAATTGTTTTCAACATAAAAGCACTTGTAAAAATTGAATTATTATTATAAATGTAATTGTTAGTGACATTACAGAACATACAAAATTTAATAGTCGATTCATATATAAACTTGTGTTATTAAAGAAGTGTGCAAGATTCAAGTTTGAATTTAATAAGAGAATGTTTTTAGTGAGTCTTTGTGCCTTGTTGATTAACCTTCAAAATTCATGAATTCTTATCTTGAATTTTTGTTCTATAATAATGTGAAATATGAATGAAACCCTTTTTTATTTAAGAGTATTGAAAATAATGCTGTTAACGTATAATTCAAAACATTTCCTGTAAGCATTCTATGAATTTTTTTTTTGAAGATAAACTCGGACAATCAAAATTTCATTGTTTCATGATGTATTTTTTAAATATAATGAAATTTTCTTTTATATAATTTGGGAATTTTCAACAAAATTGAAACGTGCTGATTTATAATAAAAATAATATGTGTGAACAATAGTATTTATGTTTAAATTTAAAAAATGACATTATTTATTCATTTGATGTAATTTGTAAATTTAGGGTAGACGTAGGAGACTTTTTAAAAATTTGCTTTCTCTTAATTAGCTCTTCATTCCAATAGGGGTTGTAAAAAAAATTGTGTTTTTCTTTCAAATTCTTTAATATTAAAAGAAAAAAAATATGCAAAAAGCCATCACAATGTGAAATATTTTTATTAGCTCTTTCTTTTATAATGACCTGTGAGGCTCATTCATCATATTATAGAATTTTATATATCAAATACTGTAATGAGATCATTAGTAGTACTTAATTTAAAAGAAAATCATTTTGCACTTTGAAACATTGCAGGTATCTTTCATATGCTTTTTTTATTAAAATAAAAATAAAGGCCTAATGCAGAATGTATCAAACCAATGTAAGGTTAATGTGAAGTGTACGGTACCGACTTACTTCGTTTGTGTTAGGATCGCCAACTCTTTGCCACCAAGAATGGCTATGAGAGAACATTTGTTTTGGATGCATCTAGATGTTTATAATGAGTGACAAGCGCGCATGCGCACAAATTGATCTTTTCATCGGTGTTTTGCTTATCAGGCTGTATTGCGCCATGTTTCGATTGGAATGTTTTGTTCAACTCTGATGCAATTATTCGATAAATTCGAATTTGAATAAAACTTCGTTTGGAATTCTTCGGATGGAATATCGGATCAGTACCGTGTATTATTCGGTATGTTTCGTTTCTCAATGTATAAGCGAAACTATGATTATTCCTCTATGCTGAAAGCGAAGCCGCTGATGTTTTTTTAAGTAAAAAATTTTGCCCGGTACACACTTGAAATGCTGCAGGCATTGCGTGCGGAAATTCTAATTTTCGGAATTTTTAAAAAAAACCTAGATTCCTAACATTCAATGAAAAAGCGAAGCTGCCGGTTTCCTGCTATGCTGAAAGTGAAGCTGCTGATGTTTTTTTAAGTTAAAAAAATTGGCCCGGTACACACTTGAAATGCCTCAGGTATTGCGTGCTCAATCTCTCGTTTTCAGGTGACGCATGTGCAAGAAAGCAATAAAAAGCTCACTGCACATCCAAAACAGTATTTGGCTACGGCACATGAAGTTGCACCAAGAAAAATTGGTGAGAAGTAAGTCGGTACCGTACACTCCACATTTAACCCCATGTAATAAAAATTTCCAAATAAGTATATTTAGACTTGCTGTAGTCAACTTTTTGTTATTAAATTGTGATATGTCATGTTTTTCTCCAGTTCTTTGGCTTTGTTTGCATGGCTCTCTTTGGATATGATGCCTTCACGAAGTACAAGTTATGGAAGTCTGGTGCCATTGCGCAAGGCGAGCGAACAACTACCACCACATCATCTCCAACGCCAACTGGTCCAAGTTACCCAACATACTAAAAGTAGGCATGCAGTTTCAAACTTCTCTTAACTTCTTACTTCTATTTTTACAGTATTTACTGTTTGTATTTGTCTTTTTTGTGGAGTATGCCAATATTTGGTACTCATATGATTTAGGAAGATAAAAAAATGTTACATAGTTTTAATTATTTATTTTTATTTGTGTTTGTGCACCTCATATAAATCAAATATAATTTATTCATTTTGACACTATCTTGTAGGACTTGAATGTGTAAAAAAATCTCCATTTTTACTTAAGATGCTTTAGATTTTTGAGAGTTGATTGTTTATAGTCACATATTTAATTTATTATCAACCATAATCTTTTGCTCATAGTTCACTTGTGCATATTCCCCATAATACAAAAAATAGTCATATATCTCTATATTTATAAAAGAACAGCGTAAAAAATAATTCTAATTGACTTTTTATTTATTTAATTTTAAATGGTAATTTGGGGCATTTTTTACCTATTTTTCTTTTTTCCCATTATTATTCAAATATGTGCAAGAAGAAAAGTTGTTTATGGTGTTTAATTTATCAGTTTGTTGTATTTTTATTCATTTATTTCCTTTCTTTTGCAAAACAAAATATTATGCTACCATGTTTTAATTTATAAAAATTGGAAGTGTAATTGTTCATTTTAAAGTAATATTAATTTCTATATGGTATATTGTTTAAAAGTTTAGAATAATTTTTTTTCTGAAGTTCTCACATTTTCATTCAAATCGTACTGTTTTAAGGTAATATAAAACTAGAATTGAAAGTATAAATTCGACAAGAAAGGATTCAAAGGAGATCTTTGTTTGTCGGGAAAGGTCAGTGCCAATATTTGTAGGGAGGGGGGGAATGGAAGTGGGCATATGAAAAAATATGGATCCTGAGGAATGCTGGGTTATCAGCTAGTATTTACATAAAAACCGTACAGAAATGTCAATAATTCTAACCTTAATGAAATTTGAACATAATTAACAAGGGTGTGGGTATGAGCCCTATATGACTTAATATTAGTCTGATAGAATGTCAGGATGCTGAATCTATTGCCTAAATTCCTAAGAAATATAGCTTAGCTTTTCGAAGTAGATTTGAAAGTGTAAGTAAATTTAGTTAATTCTGAATACTAATAAACTAAATCTTATTAGTGATTAAATTGCAATTGGAACTGTAATTATTTTTAATTGTTATTTGTTTATAGAACATTACTTTAGGAGTTGCGAATAGTGCAATTATCATCAGAATAAGTGAATGCGACATTCTTCTGCAAAATTTTGAGAATTTTTCAAAGTAACATTTTAAAATTACCATTGGGGGAAAAAAGAACATTTGTCATGTTTTGTGAGTTTACTTCTTATCATAACCTTTAAAATATAATGAGTAGATTTACAAACATTAAATTTCCTCTATGATTTTCAAGTTTGACTCCCTGTTGCATTATTTTTCAGAAGTAAATAATTTTCAGGCATTCATTTTCCTTATTTAATATTAAATTTGAAATCTAATTTCCAATAAATATGTAACACAAAAATGTGAAACCTAGAGCATGATTGGTTCAAAGAAATAAAAGAGCCATCATTGCAAAAAATGACAATGACAAACACAGAAGAAAATTGAATGGATATATTAAAATTACCAGAAATAAATTCCCATTTTGTTAAAGAACTTCTTATAGGTAGGATGGAGTGTTTATTTAATTGGTGGGAGGGAAAAATGTGGAAAAATTTCCAAGGTTTGCAAATTTAGCAAGAAAATATCTTTCGGCATGTGCAAACATTATATAACGCCTGTTTATTTTCTCTAGTTGGTAATATATATGAAACCATATGGAACAGACTTTTATAAATGATATATAACATTATTAAATACACTGATATACTATGCAACTTAAAATTGGATAAATATTTTTTTATAATAAATGTACCGGAATGCAATTCTGCAATATTCTTTATTCAATGTATTTTAAACAACATTTAAAAAAAAAAATTATCCTGAATTTATTCTGCCAAACATCTGTGTAGCATTCGTCCAGACTGAATAGGTCTAGTACTGAATATTCATTACATACCTAGTCGGTATTATATGTGTATGAAACCAAGCAGAACAGACTTCCTTCTGAAAATGCTGGAAAATTATTGTTCTTGCATCATAATTTCAGGTTTTACAATGATAAATTATATGTAACTTTATTAAATACACATATGCAGTATACAACTTAAAATTGGAGATTAGGAGATTTTCTGATAATAAATGTACTGAAATGTATTTCTGCAATATTCTTTGTTGTATGTGTATTTAAAAAAATTATTATCCTGAATATATTCGGCCGAATGCCAAATATTCATTACATTCCTAATATCACCTGTCTTTATTACAGTTCCATATATTTTTTTTTATTCCATAAATATCGGTAAATGGTTTAGTAGATTATTTGATTTTACATTCACATAATTCTTTCATAATTTTGATGAGGGTATAGATTTTATAATTTAACTTTATTAACCTCTTGACCCTTTGCAGCGCAGTGTGCAAGCTGATGGCACACCTAATTTTACTCACTTCTCAACCGTTAAATTCAACTATAAATGGAAAATAATAGGGTTAGGATAGGGCTAATAGTACTCGGAATAGGAATTATTAGAGATAAAGTTTGGGAAAATTCCTTATCTTGGAGATAAGAAATTTTTTTAGTTCTGGGCGTTTACAATTTTAGCAAATTTACTCAAATTTTCTTCCAATATTCTTGAAGTTTTAATTTTTGTTCTGTAAGATTCAACAATATTTTTTGAGTGTATCAAGGTGGCTGCATCTAAGGAGGTTCTCGTATGAGGGGGGATGTCTCCGTCCCTCGGAATGAAGCAAGTTTTTGTTAAAAAAAATTTTGTAGATTCTATGTCTAGACAATAAACTAAACCCATTCATGATGTTTTTTCATCATATTTCAAAAAATTTAATGCCTCGTGCCACAAAGGGTTAACATTGTAATATACTGACTGTACCATCTAATTAGATGACCCCCTTCTGTTTGGGTCAGTGGCGAATCCAGGATTTGGGTCTCAGTGGGGCTGAGTGTCATTGTGATGAATGTCAAATCTTAAGGCTTATGTAAACCTAAACACTTTAACTTTACAGACTTTACTCACCCGACAATAAGAATAATAAATAATACTACAACACTTTCAATAATTTAACAAAAAACACAAAATAACTAGCAAAAACATGTTTTTGGCTGTATCAACACTGCAAATACAAGTGGAATAACTATGAAAGTGGGAAAACTTTTGAGCTTGTCAAAAATCACTAAGAAATGTTTTCACTTTTTTTTAAAGGGAGATTAAGAAAAAACAGCTGTAGTGATTTTAAATAAAATAAAGATTCTGGTCTAGCTTGGGGGGGGGGGGGGGGGGGCAGCCCGAGCAGGGGGAGCCCCACAAAAATATCGCCCAGGGCAAATACCAAAAATGCACCCCCCTCCCCAATTTTTCTTTTGAAATGTGATGATTTTTTTCTGAAGCTTTATGCCTGGGAATGCAAACATTAAAGATACAAACAAACTTTAATATATAAACATTTTTAAGATGAGGTGATATACACTTCTTAAATAACTTCACGGTGGTCATTATATATGAACATCTGTGTAATAAAAGGTGTCATAAGAAAAAAATGATTAAAAAAACAAATTTTATAAAAACAATTCAGAAATTTTTAAAGAAATTTTGCTTAACTTTCTAAGAAAATTTTATGCATTCTAATTTTAATCACTTAAATAGGGCTTAAATAAATTCAAACAGTTGTTTGTGTGAAACTTTTGATACATTAGAAATATATGAATAAAAAATACATTCCATTCATCTTGCACTTGAAAAAAAATATAAAATGTGTAGATATCTCTTAAATCATCGATAAAAAAAAAACCCTCACACATAAAAATAATGAAAAAATTATATACATTAATTTTTTGTCTATAGGCATTATATAGAAACTCAAAGTATTGAAATAAATCTTTTGTTATAATATACAGACTTATTTCACATGTATCTTTAAATTTATCAATAAAAATTTGCATCCAGTAACACTTAATGTTTTACTAGAACCTTATGACAAAGTAAAAAAACATTGCATGAAATTAGGAGACATGCTATTTTTTTAAAAAAAAGCTGATTACAAAATGAATCAAAATTATAACATTATTTATTTGTCTATGAGTTATAAAATTTCATTTCCTTATTATTTAAGTAAACATTATTTATGTGAAAAAAGATTTATGCTTCTGAAAAAATTTTGAAGGCTTTATGGTGTCCAAAATGTTATAAATTCACCTTCCTAGCTTTTAACGAAGCAAAAGTGGTTATAATTTTATTAAAGTCAGTTTTTTTCTATTTCTGATTTCTCTATACTCAAAAGAGGATATCACAGAGTATCTTTTGCCCCATTGAAGCTCTGATGTATGAAAGTATCAGCTTTAGTTTGCTCATGTTTGCAACAGATGCTGCTATCGTTGAAAGTGTCTGCAAAGCTATTCGGAAAGACACTTTTCATCTCTATAACTGACAATGAATTGCAATTTGCAAAATAAAAGGTGGGGGAGAAGGGGCAATCTGATGACAAAGTTATAAGTCAGCTTGTTGGAACACAAATGGTCAAATTGGGCTTCTAAATGTGAAATTTTTCAAGGCAAAGACATCATTCCACATTTAATCAGTCGACAGATTGAACTTGGTATTTTAAGAAAAATAAAACACTAAAATTGATATAATTTTAGTGCAAAATTTAAATTTGGAAAGAATTCTCTAAATATTCGTTTTGTATTTTTATTATTGAAATAAAAGAAAATATAAACATTATCGACATCATATTCAAAAGATCTTATGATTGGACATGATATCATTTCTTAGAATGAATTATTATCATTATAATGATAAAAACCTTTTTGCCTATTTTTTACTTTTTTGGCAGAACACCTGCTCTCTGCTTTTGCGAAATAAAATTTAAAATAAAGTACTGTAGTATTTTCAACATACAGATTATGCAAATATTCAGTATTGAAAACAATGAAAAGATATCAAAATAATAGAGTCAACTTGCATTTTGCAAAGCTGCTGTGTAATGCTTTTGCATTATGTCAAAATAATTTTGATATTTTTCCCTTCTTCACTCTCTGCTGATTGAAAATAAAAATGGCACTTTTTTGCTAATTATTTAACACGAACTTAACTGCCAAAGAAGGCAATATCGAATCAGTATGAATCCAACATACCTTGGGTACTTAATTAATTCCTGTCTTCCCTTATCTGCTACACCCCGTGACACAAATTTCAGACATGACACTTTTCCGCGGAAACGCGGATTTCCGCTTTTTCGGCATCGAATTTAATCATTCTTGAGATCGATGCAAATCTGCATTAAAATTTTTGTTAATGTGTTGGGGGGGTTGCTCACGCAAACAAAAACTGTGCGCCATGTCAGATTTGGTAGATAAAAGATCAGGAAGAATGTATATTGAAACATATTCTTCAATTTAGAGTGTTAAATACAAAGTGATGAGCAAAAAGCAGTGCGCTTTTGAATATTTTAGAAAAAAGATTTTTTGCGTGATGCCATTGATAGCAACTAGAAGGAACTTGATAGTACGAAAATAGCTATGAGAAAAAAATGAAAAAAAATCAAAGAAAGAAAGCAAAATTTAGAAAACGGAGGAAAATAGCAGACTGGAGCATAAAAGAAAACTTGAACTGTTAGCTCAAAAATGAGAAACAAAAGTCTGAATAATTATGTATAATTAAAAATAGTTTTTACATGACCATATTTTTTAGTGAGATAATTTTTACCATAGTTTTTATTTTAACAAAACTTTTATGCGTAACTCATTTTTCACCCATTAATTTTCTTTTAAATAATAATTCTACAATATTTTTAATATCTCAAGCACTTTTTGTATAAATTTATTCATTTATTGCCCAATTAATCATACTTATTTTACCTCTCTGTGTTTACGTTTGATACGATTCCCTATTTATGAAGTTCAGCTTTTTTTGTTCCAAGCCTGTGTCATGTCTGAAATTTGCCTTCCTTTGAAATGACCATCTCCTTTCCTAGAAGAGGCACGTTTGGTCATCAAATCTCAGTCAGATAATACTACAGGGTTTGTACTCCTCCTGAAATTCCTGAAAAACTCCTGAAAATTGTGTTTTTATCCTGATATTTCTTTTTGTCTCCTGAAAAATTACAGTCGAAGAGCTAAAAATAAAATTATGATAAAACATAAAAATATGACTTTTCTGTTTTTCTTTATCGATAGAAAGTCTCTGGAATCTGGAATTCTTACTTCTGATCTTATTTAGTGCCAAAAGAGTCACCACAATCAGGAAAGATGGAATAATTGATATTTAGTATACTTTTTTGCCAATTTTATAAAAATTGTCCACACTAGCCCCTTCTCCCCTACAATTGATTTTTTTTCCATGTTATCTCCTGAATTTTCTGTACTGTACTCCTGAAAAAATCCTTAGAAACTCCTGAATTTTACTATCATTTATACAGTATGAACCCTGATACTATTTGTTATTTTGTCACAACTTGAGTAGTTTCTGGTTGGAAATAAGACTATATGCTTTAGGTTTTCTCACACCTCGGCAAAAGAGTTTCAATTTTAAAGGACCTTGTCTTTTAAATACCATTCCTTAATTTCGCCACTGAATGATAATGTCTAGGAATGACTTAATTTTAGAAATTTATGACTTAATTTATAAATTTGTCACAATTTGATGCGCGGACGGAGCTCAGGCTACACTGGTAAGGTTTAGGGCACAATTAATTACTTTTTTATAATGTAAGCAATTATTTGTATAACACTTTATTTATTTACTTTTTCAGAAGAGCTTTTATTCTCTCTTGGATCAAACTTGTTCTCTGGCTGTAACCATTAAGTACACATCTGTAATTGTGGGATCTTCATTTTATTTTCTTGTTCAATTGTTAACTCTGGTTTTTGTTAGATGCATTTTATTTATGATTTATATTGTAAGACTGTAAATGTGTTAATGTATTAGTGTTAGATGTAGGTGATTATTTTTTGTTACTTATTGTTCTAACCATAAATGTGTACAAAACTGCTCTCGTGTTGCCTGTAGTGCCAGTAAATAGCTATACACTATTGGTTTTCAGGTTCAAAATTTGCATATAATTAAAAAAAGTGTTGTCTATCTGACAATTTTTTTTTACTTCAACTGAAAAAACTACTTTTGTTAAAAATTGAGGATTTCACCTTTTTTAAATGCTACTTTTAATTGCCAATTAGTTTAGCACTCAGGGATAGAAATATTTAAACATAGATGTTATATTAAAATGGAGCATGAAACTGCTTTATGCATATCATCCAGAATTCAAATGTTATAACTTAATATTGATCTTGGTTCTCTATCAAAAGAAAAAAAGGGGGCAGAGTGGGTTGTGGTTCTGAGAATTTGTAACCTTCATTGATAAATAATGCAAATATTTGCTTAGAAAACAACTCGAAAGGTATTGAGAAAATAAAATGATATTTTGTGCACATTTTAAAGATAATGTTTTTAAGATCATAACTTTCTAACTTTAAAAGAAAAATATTTGCTTAGAAAACAACTCGAAAAGGTCTTGTGAAAATAACATAATGATATTTTGTACATTTATATTAATGATACTATATGGAATGATAAATATTTTAAAGATAACATTTTTAACGTAATAACTTTTAAACTTAAAATGAAAAATATTGCAAATAATTGCTTAGGAAAAAACTCAAAAAGGTCTTGGAAAAATAATATGATATTTTGTACATTTATATCAATGATATGACATGAAATAATAAATATTTTAAAGATTAAAGATAGCATTTTTTCTGATCATGACTTTTGTAACAATTTTGACAGAAATACAGTGAATACTAAATTTTCTACAAAATATTCTTTGAAATTTTTAGCAAAACTTTGTTGTGATCCTTTGGTAACATTTTGTGCATTGCTATGTGTGATTTGAATAAATGTTTTTGCATTCTTCTTTGCTATACATAAATATGTCTGTTTTCAGACATTTTGGGTGAAATTTACTTTTTACTGAACCTTTTTAAGATGTGAAGAAATGTTTGCCGTGTTTCTCATATATGTATTCTTATGTCTCCCATCATTCAACTGAAAAAGTTATATTTTTATGCGAATTGCTTCTTAATATTGAGGAATGTTTTTTTATATGTTTTAATAAAACCACTTAATGTCAGTTTCGGAATGTGATTTTCTATTGCAGTATTTTGGGATTTTAAAAACATAGTAATATTTCGTGTGAAGATTGCCATGACCTATTTTGCTTGGAACATAATCAAAGTTTTGATCGTGATTATGAACATATCCTTTTATGTATTTTACAAATATAAATTGGTCTGAAGAATTATCATGCGATAAAAACTGTACTTTGGGAAAAACATATTTTATAAAAACAAAGCAAAAAGATCAAAATGGATTATTCCCTTAAAAATTTACAATTTCTCTATATATCCTTTTCTGTAATGCTTTGCTCTTAATATATTTATGCACGTTTATATGTATATATTTGCTTGGAAGATTTTATATAGATATATATTTAAACTTTACATTGAATCTTTATATATAAGTGTTCCACAAATTGCATGAAATATTTTGCAATAAACAGATTTTCTTATTGCAAATATTTAGTACAATGATAGATTGTTCTGTTATATATTATATACATACACAGGTAATAGAATTTAAAAGAATATGACAACATTCCAATTATACAATATTTGTTAAAGTTATGTTGTGATAAATCAGTACTACTGTTAAATTTATTTGAAAATTTAATGTCTGTTAATAGTTTGGCTTATAGAGCATGTAAGAACATTGAATTTCATAACGAAATTGAAGAGAAATTATAATTTTTTCTTGTATTGCAGTATTATGAGAGTGTTTTGGGTTGTTACTGATTGTTTTATTATTATTTTAAGAGGGAGAGATGTTTATCCACCAAAATTAGTGCGCTACTTATGTTTCGTGTTGAACAGTTATTTATTTTGTACGATAGTCATGAGTAATCAATGACTTCCGTTTAACACTGAAGTCTGTTGTACTTTGTAGTTTTGGAACTTTGAGTAAATAAAATTTTTTAATTACTTTTCATTTATGAAAGTATTTAAAGGGAAAATGTAAGTTTATGTTTGTTCTCGAAATTTTGTTCATAAAATTATTCTGTTAAGATGGAACATATCTGAAAATTGTAAATTTTTAACAATTTGAATTCTGAGGTTTATTTTATGTAAAAATAAACAGTTTGCTCTCTAACACTTTGGTGGTGAGAAAATTACCAGCAGTATGTGTTAAAATAGTTAAGAATGTAGCCTGCTAATTTTTTTGCTTACTTTTCTTTTTAATTATTTTTTTATAAACATAAATGAAATAGTCATACAGGTTGTCCATAAATTATTGCCAGGCTTTCAGAACTTCATAACTTTTGATTAATGAATATGAGTGTAAATATTATATTACATATTCATAAAGTACAACCCAAAAACATTTTTTTTAATAACTCAAACGGGGTTAAGTAATTTCCACATGGCATTGTTTTGCGGCATGTAACAAATTGATACTAGGTGGAAAAGTTAGTTCAGCCTCGATGTGTTATGTGCCAGGAAAGACTGCCATGTGGAAATTAATTAACTTTGTTTGAGTTGAGAAAACTTTTTGAGTTTTATTTTATGAATATGTAATATAATATTTACATCCATGTTCTTTTATCAAAAGTTATGAAGTTCAAAGAGCCTGCTAATAATTTATGGACACACTTGTATATTAAGTAAATTTATTAACTCCATGTATTTATTAACTATTACATCTGGTGGATTTAGTTTTAGATTAAGGTTATGTGCTGTGTTATGAGATTGAAATTAATTTTTTTATTAAGTTTTAAAGAAACAAGAGTTGTGAAGTTGATTGTCATTTAGCAAAATTTTGTTATATTGTCAGCACAGAGGAGAAATTCATTAATGTATCTAAACCAAATCGAACAGCAGTAAATATTTTCAAATGTCAACATTCAATGTTGAAAAATCATTTTGTGTGTGCTGTTCAAAAAATGTTTCTGTCTTTAAAAAATGCAGACACAAGTTAATGAATTTCTTCTCCCGATTTTCTATATATGTACGTAAGCAACGAATATTTCAAATGCATCATTAACATAGTCTCTCTGCAGTTGTATTTGTAAAGAAAGCATAGATGTAATGTTAAATTTGTGAACACACAGATCTACATCTAGCATGTGCGTGCTCATAATTTGTGTAAGCATTTGTGTGATTTGTGATTCTATAAAAAATAAAATATTCAGTTTTTAAAAGGTTTGTGGTACTTAATAATGGCATATTTATACAGCCTTGTAGAATTCTTTCAACTTCCTGGCTCTGCAGAAGTGTTATCTTTGAAGCTTGGAATCAATATTCATCTTGCCATCACTTTACCAACCATTGTCACTGTTCTTGACACTTTTAATTACAAACACAAATATCACACTAAGCGATCAAATCTCACAAATTCATTAAGAATTTGGAAGTTGGCATGATAAAAGAATTTTGTTAGAATTTGGGGCTTTTTTAATTCTTATGTTGTGTAAGCATTATTATGTGATAATTTTATATACGCCTGCTATTTAAAAAAAAAAGGAGGATTTTGAATGAAAACTGATTTGGACACTAATTTGAATTTTAGGAAATTTTGTCTTGCTCATGCTCCTAAAATTAAAGTCTAACCTAACAATCCTATATATTATTTCTGTAGACAGCTTTTTTTTTTTTCCCTCAACTAATACAAAGTCTATAGCAATGGAAAGGTATTAGTGGATTGGATTTTTTTGGTTAGAGTTATTGGTTTAGGTGAAAACACATTATGTATTAAAAACTAGCAATACACGCACGGCATTGCCCGTGGAATCAGGACTCCAACAAATTAAAAAAAAAAAAACTGTAGGGAAAAAGCCCACAATGACACGAAAAAGTTTTGAAAACAAAAGGTACACATGGATTTTTAGGAAAACAGTACCGAGTACGTTAATCCAAAACAATATTAAAAAATTCCAACGTGAAATTTATTAGTAGACAACAAGCGAAATATGCGAGACAAACATGTTAAGGCACTGCCGAAAATAATTATTGATTCATTCAGTTAAAGTAAAGGTTATGACGTACCCTGTGTTCTTCGCCGCCAGCCAATAAAATTGCAACAATGCATTCTGGGAACGGAGAATGTCTCGCTGAGAAGATCGCTAGGAAAAAAACTGTTTGAACTGATTAGGGAAAAATTAATTTAAAAAAAGCGGGAAAAGGTATTTTAATGGTTCTTGTTTTAAATCCGACAGAAACGTTCCAGTTATAAGCTTAAAAAACTGAAATTGATATCGTTATTAGAACGTCGGATGCAAGAATTTTAAGAAATCCAAATAAAAAATTAACATAAAAGTGACTATTTTTCAAAAATTTCTCAAAATTCAGTAAATTATGTTAGAAATTCAAAACCAACTTCATTAGAATGAAAATTGTCTGTTCTTTTCAACGGTGTATCTATTTTTATTCCTACGATTATCAAAACCGATTGTATTGAGAAATAAGTGCAAAAAACTACCCAAAGCAACACAAAATATTAAATAAAAAATTTTCTAGATTAAATTTTAAAATTCCGACTTCGAGGTTCATTGAGTCACCATTAAGACTATCTGTGTGCCAAATTTCATGACTAAATGCGATAGCTTCATCTGGACATTGCAGACACACGCACATAAACATTGCCTTTTATAAGTATAGATTTAAGTTAAAAGAAAAATTAAAATGTTGGTTAACCCTATGTATTATTTCTGTTATTAGCATGCTTTTTCTCAACTAACACAAAGCCTACAGCAATAAATAAGGATAGGATTTTGTGCTATCTTCTGACATAGTTTACTCAATTTAGGTGAAATTGCATTGTTTGTTTAAAATTTAAGTTAAAAATTAAAACATTATTGTATTGCTCCCTCACAGCTTTTCTCTATTGACAAAGCTAACCTACATAAATTGCCTAACTTAGGTTAAACATGCTGGAAACTCAAGTGAAATATGCTGTAACCACTATTTGTGGTTGTGCGAAAGTTTTACGTATGTTTACTGATATACATTATTTTTTGCAACAGCCTTCGACTTAAACTAATATATTTCAATTTAGCAGATAATGGTATGCATTATTATTTGCTACACTAGAAATTAAAATATTTATTTACTATACCATCATAATTGTTGAGAACATATGTCTAAAGTAATAATAAAAAATGTTTCACTTGACATACACACACTAAAAAAAAATGAAAAAGATAACATCAGAATCATCAGTAGAACTTATAGTTATTTAAGAAAAAATATATTTGGAAGAATTTAAATATTTATTTCAATAATACTATTTTTAAGTGAATTTATTAGTAATTCTGTATTTCATCAAAATTTTTATCTGAAAACTGTAAAACTGAGTCTTCAAGTAAAGTCTAAATAACAGTAATTTGTAAATAGCAGTAATTTGTAAATCATCCTCTAAGATATTTTTAATGAAGGAATGATTTTAACTATTTGAATTCTAAAAAAAATTATTGAGAAAATCCTGGAATTTATGAATAAAAAAACATTCATGAGCACTACCAATAGGTTGTTCTTGGGCTCTCTGCCAGGTTTTATTCTTAGACCTCTTATGTTTAACACTTTGTAAACACCTTTTTACGTTCTAAACACTCTGCCCATACACTTGCTTATCTGCTGCTATGCTTTTGAAAGCAGGTACCATCGGAATGTAAAATCTATCTCGAAATTGCTAACTAGAATGCGTTAACCTAATTAACCGCTTAAAGATAAAATCCAAGTTAACTCGTTCTAAATACCATAGGTTTCAAAATAATTCGGTCCTTAAACGATTAAGTAGTTAAAAAAATATCTTCATACAAAGCAGCATGTAAAATGTAACATTTTTGGTACTGTCATAATGAAACGCTGTCACAGGATATGTTTTTATTAAAGTTCAAAATTTTAAATACACAGGATGATTCAGAAATCTGGAGCAGCCTTAAAATTTAATAAGTTACAAGTTTAGTTTAATATATTTACGTCCCATTTTGAAGCAACATGAGGGCTATTTTGGGATGGAACTTCGTCATTTTGAATCGCAGTCGGATGATGAGGGCGACACTTGAACTGGTCCCCCTCCGTCAGGCTTCCACACCACGCCAGTGGGAGGACGTTTAGCGTGCAACAAGCCGACGTACACGGCGGATCTTCAGTGGAAATGGGTTTCAAGGCTGGAACCTCCGGCTGCGAGGTCGAGCGAGACCTTACCACTAGACCACCACGGCCTCTTAATAATTCGCAAACGAATATCGATAAAAAATATGCCGTTTCCATTAACAGAATGAAAATGAAACCGGCATTTTTTCTGTCGTGTCTTGTTAGGAAACCAGAATTTTTTGGTAGCAAAGTTTGCAATTTAAACTACCAGAAGGTTTTACAGTTGTCTGAACACTGAGTTATATAGGACTACGCATACGGCGTTGCCCGTGGAATCAGGACTTCAAAAAAGTGGGTGAAAAGAAGTGCCCACAATGGCACGAAAAAGTTTTGAAAACAAAATCAAAACAAAAAATACACATTGATATTCCTGCTTATTTTTCTTTGCGAATGACGTCACCTGCCGCGAAGAAGGTCACGTTGCAACAATGCATTGTGGGATGGTCCGGAGAATCTCTCGCTGTTAAATCTCGCTACGAAAAAACTGTTTGAACCGATCAGGGGAAAATTAATTTTTAAAAAACGAAAAAAGATATTTTAATAGTTCTTGTTTTAAATCCGACATAAATGTTCCATTTGTAGGCTGAAAAAAAATGGAAATTATAGAGATGTTAGAACGTCAGATGCGATAATTTAAAGAAATCTTTGTTAAAAATTACCATAAAAGTGACTATTTTTCAAATTTTTTTCAAAATTCAGTAAATTACGTTAGAAATTCAAAACTAACTTCATTAGAACAGAAATCGTATGTTCTTTCCGATGGTGTATATATTTTTGTCGTAAACTTATTCGAAACTATTCTATTGAGAAATTAGTGCGAAAAATCAACCAAAACAACACAAAACATTAAATAAAAAATTTTCTAGACTAAATTTTAAAATTTCGGCTTCGAGGTGCATTCAGTCACCATTACGACTACCTGTGTGCCAAATTTCAAGGTTGTAAGTGCGATAGATTCGTCTGGACATCGCACGCAGAACGCACACAAACATAGCCTTTTATAAGTATAGATAGGGCAATGCATGAAGTAATGGTTTACAAATGTTCGATGTATTGTCCTATATTCTGGAACACCTGCTAGACGAGCTTCAGTTTTCGCAGCATGAAGTAATATTTTTGATGGTATGACAACACAACAGAAATGTTGCTTATGTTTCTTTTTGGAATTTAGCAGCGGATCCCGGGGGAGCGAAATCTGGTTCGGAACTTCTATGAAACTGTTCGAAGTTTCATTTGTCTTTTCATTCCATGTCCACCACACTGTTTAAATCATTGTAAGAATTATAGCTGCAAAAGCATGGAGCGAAGTTCTGTCTTTCCAAGTGTACGTGAACACGATAACTCAAACATGCAACAAGCTAGACAGATATACACTATATGATCAAAGTATCCGGGCATTTTCGGATTTACAAAATTTTTTGAATTTCTCCACAAAGGAGAACACTTCAGCTGGAGAAACTGCACTTCAGCTTCGACCATGTGATGAATGGACTTGAACTCACATTTTACAGTGAAGATTCGGTCACGAGGGCATTTAGGGAACCGACCAGAAACTGATGAAGGCCCCTTTCACAGAAAGCTGATAATGAGTTGCAAATTCTATCAGTGGTTCTGCTTAATGTGCATATTGATTCCATGCATTTTCGTAAAAAAAAAAAAGCACGTATAATCTAGAAAATATAAAGGATTTTTTTTTAATTCCCAAATTTTCCCGCGTGTTTTTTGCTTATAACATGCAGAGTTTTCAACCAAATTACACGAAATTTACAGAGTACTTGACAAAATGTTACAGAAGCATTTTATTGAAATTCTAAGTAAATACTTTGAATATTATAGGAAATATGAGTATTTGTAGTAAATTATTTTAACTTCGCATGTGCGAGACGTAGCGTAATTTTTCTTTCATAATTTGGAAGGCAGACATGTATAGGGCAATTTATGCGAAAATTCCAGTTCAATACCATTAAGATTTAGATAATATCGGTATTTCAGTGAGCAGAATTTCTGCATCTCTTTGAGAGAAACAAAATGATGACGGCTTTTCCACAAATTTGAAATTTTTGAAACTTGAATCTTCGAATAGTAATCATCGAACTGCAATTTAAATTGTATATTTTATTTATAAGTATGCCTGGGTATTCAGATATTCAACTTTTATTAAATTCTCTAAAATTATTCGAATTCTAAAATTTATAAGCAGAAAATACATGTGTCTGTCCAGTGGCGTAGCTAGGGGGGGGGGCGGCGGGAGCGGTTCGCTCCGGGAGGCACTTCTAAATGGGCGGTAAAATCTGACATGCAGGGAAACAATTTTATAATTAAGAAGAGCAGCGGCATTAGCTCAATCATTGTGTACATAAAAAAGAAAATAGATAATACAATTAATTTGTAATATTCGCCTTTTATTTGTAAATTCCCGGTAGGCGAAGGATTGAAAGTGGACGCATGATTTCACAACCTTTATGCAGAGATCGAAGGCTTCAAACGACGAATTACGTTACTGATAATAAAAAAAAATTCCCGGATTTTTTTTTTTTTTTTTTATGTGCTCTATGTAACATTTAAAGGAATGGCGGCGTGTTACAACTTCGCCCAGTAGGACAAAAATTACAGCTACGCCATGGCGTAGCTGTAATTTTTGCATTGTGTCTGTCTGTTTGTTTGCCTTTTACAAGAAATCCTCCTAAACAGTGAACAGTAGCGACATGAAATTTGCACATGCCTTTCTAGGGTCCACTTCTAGGTAAATTGAGCTATTTTCAACTTTCAGAATTAATTATTTCTTAATATATTTAATTAAATAACAAAAATTAAGCCGAACTCTGGCGTTTCTGCTCAGTTTTTCGCCATCAACTTCTGAAATAATCATTGCACGAAAATATTTTTGCACCATCTTGAAGAGCAAACAGTTATCTTTGTTAGTTTAAATACTGTGCGATGTTTCGTCCAATTTTTACAAATTTTTAAACAATACTCGTCAGTGTTTTAAGATCATTCGAGGTTAATGTTTTCATTTTTGACCCAAGGTAGAGGTGTTTTAAAGGCTATGCAGTGTTTTTCCAGCCAGGCACACAAACACCAAAAAGAAGAAAATGGTACTTTGGCAAACGGCAGTAGAAACCATGATATGAAGGAACTTCTGTTCTCGCCGTAGCAATGATGGACAGGGAAAAATGGAATTTTAAGCGTTGTTAGACTCGGGCCAGATGGTTCAAAGTACGGAGGCAAAAAAGAGAGAGGGGTTTTAGTTGCTGGCCGAAGGATCAAATGACAGGGGAGAGGGATAACGGAAAATAACAAAAGTTGCAGCAATCAAAAGCTCCTTTATTGCATTCAAGAACAGGATGTTCATAAATTGTTGGACCCATTTTCAAAAATTAATAAAAAAATCTAAATGTTACAACTAAGGGTTTTTTATAAATTGGAGCGCATTTTAAAAAGTTTTTTTTCAGGTAGGTAATGCACCGTTACGGCGGTCACGGTGGGCGTAAATTATTGAACTTCCATTTTTGAGAGCCATTATCTGCGAAACTATTAAAGAAAGAAAAAAAAGTAAAGCATGTATTTTACGCTCTTTTATTTGTTAGTTCAATTGTAATTCGAAAACTGAATAGTTTTCGAGTTATTCAAGAAAAACTGAGAAAGGAAACCAGAAAACGCTCATCGGCGGCTTCTGATCGGTAGCCATTGCGTATGGAAATCTCTCGCTGTAACAAATTTTAGAGCGCCGTAATGGTACGCCGCCTATCTGGAAAAAAACCAAACTTTTTTTTTGTTTACTCTCTTATGTGAAACAAAAAACGCATTTGTAACATTATTAGTTTTTTTAAATTAATTTTTGAAAATGGGTCCAATAATTTATGAAGACCCTGCATTATCTTGTAAGTACTTAGACATGGAAATATTTTTAACCCGAGTAACTCCGGGCATATCAACTCGCATTATTATAAATATGCTTTGCATGATCAATTCCTCCATGCGATCAAATAAAATTTTTGAAACTTAGTTAATTATTGTTGAAATCATGGAATATATAGCACGGAGTTTTCTCACCCAGCTTATTTTACAGGTCGAAACTATTACTTGACATTTTGAGAAATCGAGACTTCTTTATCATAATTTTTTTAGCCTCTTATGCTGCAGCGGGGTCTCTATTTCCGTCTCTGCCTGACGTCAAAAGAGGTTCTGTACTTTTGTTCTCTCCCCGTCATCGTGATAAGACCCTGTGTTCCGCAAATTTAAAATACCCGCCCTCTTAAGTGTCGTCGATAAGAGGGCTTTGGCGTGCCTCTTGTTCAAGGTAAAGCCGACGCTTTTCAAAGGACCAGGACTCCCAAAAGTGTCTGCTCCTGCTATTAACTGACCCACTTTTCCAGGGATGCGGTTTTGATTCGACTGGGTTATATAACAATTAGAAACTCGGTAGGTCCGTGGGAAGATTCAATGGGGCTTTTTCTTCCGTGTTTCTAGATATTTCTTCTAGTGTATTTAAAATAGATGATGAGGCCGCAGTGGCCTAGTGGTAAGGTCTCGGCTTTGAGGTTAGAGGGTTCCAGGTTCAAAACCCGATTCCGCTGAAGATCCGCCGTGTATGGGGCCCGCTGCACGCTACATCATACGTAGTGGCCAAACGCCTTCCCGTTGGTGTGGCGTGGAAGCTTGGAGAGGAGGTGCCAGCTCAGGTGTCGTTCTCCTCATTTGACCGCGGTTCAAAATTACGAGGACCGTCCCAAAATAGCCCTCGTGTTGCTTCAAAACGGGACGTTAATATAACCAAACCAAAATAGATGGTACTTTTATAAACTTCTTCTTTCTTCATTAAAACATTAGTATCATCAATCAGCCGATCATAAACTTCTGATTTTGCAGTCGGTGTAATCGCCTGGGGACCTCTGTGGACTAATGGTGAGGTCTCGGCTCCGGGTCCGGATAATTCCAAGTTCGAAACCCAATTTTCATTAATAGATCTGTCGTGTACGTGAGTCTGGTGCACGTTAAATCTGGCGTAGAGGATCAAACGTCCTCTCACTGATGTGATAAACAACACCCAGTCCGCTACGACCTACAAACCGATGTGGAGTGGAGGTTTGGAGACAGGGGTACTAGCTCAGGTATCTTCCTCGTCATCTAACCACGGTTCGAAATTATGAGGTCTGTCACAAAATAGCTCTCTGGTTGCTTCGAAATGGGACGTTCGTACGACTAAACTAAGCGGTGTTATTGCATTGCAGCTTTCAGTAATTCAGTCACATGATCACTTTTGATGCCATTGCAAAGGTAATGAAATTGAAGCCATCCCACTCCAACGCCTAGAGAAATAAACTACACTGGTGTCCAAAAATAATGCACAATTTTGAAGATGCTACAAAATTGGAGTTAATATGGATACTATAGTTCGCAAGCAGTTTCTGAGAATCGTGGGGCATACTATCATCGGAACTCACATTTTACACCGAAGATTAGGTCACGAGGGCAATTAGGGGGTGGATCGCCAGAAGGGGATGAAGGCGAAAATGGAATTTGACCCATCCTGTTCCACAGAAAGATGATAATGACATGCAACTTTCATCAATGGTTATGTTTGATGTGCATAATATTTGCATGTATTTTCGTAAACACGGCACAAATATTCGTGAAGATATAAATGTTTTCTTAAAAAACCCCAAATTTTTCCGCATGTTTTTTGCTTATAACAAGCAGAGTTTTCCATTAAATTGTACGAAACTTACAGTAAAAGTGATAATATGTTAGAGAAGCATTGTGTAAAAAGCTGAATTAAAAAATTTCAATATTACAGAAAATATGAGTATTTGTACTGAATAATTTTTTACTGCGCATGCGGAATCTTAGCATAATTGTTGCATTCACAGTTTCAAAGCCAGATATGTAGGACAACTTATATAAAAAAAATTCCAGTTCAGTACCATTAGTATTGAGAAAGAAATCGGCATTGCAACATGATGAATTTCGGTAGACTCTACGAGAAACTAAATGTTGAGGGGTTTTCCACAAATTGATATTCTCGAAACTTGAATCTTCGAATAGTAATCGTGGAAATGTAATTTAAATTATGTATTTAACTTATAAGTGTATTCAACTTTCATAAAATGCAATATTACTTTTCGAAGATTCAAGTTTCAATAATATCAATTTGTGGAAAACCCCTCATCATTTAGCTTCTCCTAGAGTGTACTGAAATTCACCATGTTGCAATGCCGATATATTTCTGAATACTAATGGTATAGAACTGGAATTTTTATATAAGTTGCTCTATAGATCTAGCCAGTGGCGGACTGGCGAGGTTGCCAGCTTGCCCGATGGCAAGTGGGCCCCCTTAAACAGAAGACAATTTGGGTCCCAAGAAGTGTGGGAGAGGAAAAAAGAACTCTTCCTCTATAGTAAGCTTTTCTAAAGCAAATAAATAAAATAGCCCTGTACCCAAGGTCCATGTTTCGGCGTTCCACATACGTCGTAGGGAATTTATTGCAGTCGTAATTTGACCAGCCGAATAGCTGGTGGTCGAATATCAACCCAAGACGCATACGCAATCTACAACTGCCCGTAGGAACTGTACGGAGATGTCTGTCCACTTCCTTTGACCTTCCGATCATTTACAGATGATTCTCCAGAATGTTGCCGCCATCCCACCCACCCTCGGGCCATTGAAACACGGTACCTCTTCTCCGCAAAGTCGAGCCGCAATACTCATTAAGATTTTTTGTTGGTTTCGGAAGCCCCTGAAGGACGGAAGGAATTGCATCTATTTGTGCAGAAAGGGTGCGGTTCTTGTGAGAGATGGCTATAAGAGGTATTTTTTTCTTTCTTTTTTGGTAGTTTCATTTTACTGTCATAAATCTGACTAACAAGGGAACTCACATGTAGGAAAAGGTTTTCTTGGCTAAAACTATGACTAGGGTGGGAGAAATTGCGCCCATTGAAGACATCTATGAAAAGACGACACTCACGCTTTTCTTCATGCCTTTGGGGGAGTTTGCGTTTAACAGAGTGAAGAGGCCGCCTCAGTTTTATTGGTCTGACTTTCATGGAAAATAATTAGTGAGAAAAGTGTTATTTCTGTTTTTAGTCGGAAGATAGTAAGGACATACGTAGCGTATCTTGCAAAAGGAAAGAAAAAAGAAAATTGAGAGGTAAGCTGAAATTATGATTTCTCTATTTTTACATTGCTTTTGTAGTATTAAACACTAGCCGCATTCGGCTACCAACCGACTTGTCCATCTTATTAATTATCTTATTTTGATTATATTAACAAACTTTAAATTCGGCAACTTATTTAATTTTTGTTAAGTTGAATGTTTTAATTGCTACAAAAGATCGAGAAAGAAATTAGTTGTGCAAAGAAAAAAACAGTAGATAGGAAATGTATTAGCATTTGAGATAATTTTTAATGCAGTATGTTTTTTGTGTCTATTGAAACTAATGATATAAGTCTTTGCATTCAACTGTTAAAAAAGTCTGAAAACCACGAGATTCAATGAAGATTATTTTTTAAAATTTGCATAATTATAATCTATAATTATTGTGCATTATTAAGCTTCTTATGAAGTGAAAATTTAATCTAATTATAACAAATAAATTAATTACATAATAACCAGGAAGATAATCTTGTCTTAAGTGGAAAGATGAGCTTAAGGTCGTTGTTAAAAAGTAAATTTATCAAAGTAACATAGAAAATCTATCAAAAACTAAATTTATTTGAAGTAACGAAGAAAGAAAGAAAAAGACTGGGACTTAAAGAAAAAGAAGAAAAAAAAAACTGGCGAAACAATGAAAATAGACTGCATTTTAATACAACAAAAGAAGTTTTTTACATTAAAAGAATGTATTTTGTAGAAATCTATAGTTTTTCTCGATCTTTATGAAATTTGGCACACCTGCTCTTGAAAGCAAGATGAAAATAATTGTCAACTTTTTAAAGTCCAAAAGTAAATTAAAATTTCAGCTACTTAAAAATTAAGCAAGATTTTGGCGTTTTCCCGCAATATTTTCAAAAAATACTATCTAACAAAATGATTTTTGAATTATTTATATTTCAAAAATATCTTTTTAATGATACCAGTTTAGTTGCAAATAACTGAAACATTACCACTACAAATTACTAAACTCTAAATCACCCAAAGAAATTTGTTTTAAAGGTTCCTGGCTCTTTTAACAGATACCCTACTAATGGGCAGCATTTCTCCTTCATACTTTGTCGCTAAAATCGTATACGAAATATTTAACTTACGGAATTTAAAATCAAATAACTTTATCATAACTTCGTTATTTTAAATGTAGAAATGATCTTATTTTTTTTTAATTAAGGGGTGTTAAAAGGGATTTATTTTAAAGATGGGGGAAAATTAAATATATAATAAAAAAAATTAAATATATAATTATTAAATATTATAGATTTAAGTTAGTATAATTAAATATAAAAAATAAATATATATATATTAATTAATGTTATGATTGTAGATATGTCTAGGCCCTCACTGACTCCTGGCTACCACTATTTTCTGACCCAGTCCGCCACTGGATCTAGCTTTGAAACTGTGAAAGAAAAATTATGCTAAGATTCGTGCATGCGCAGTAAAAAATTACGAAATACGAATTTACGAAAATACATGTAAATATTATGCACATCAAACATAACCATTGATGAAAGTTAAATCTCGTTATCAGCTTCCTGTGAAACAGGATGGGTCAAATTCCATTTTCGCATTCATCCCCTTCTGGCGACCCCCCCTAATTGCCCTCGTGACCTAATCTTCACTGTAAAATGTGAGTTCCGACGATAGTATGTCCCACGATTCTCAGAAACTGATTACGAACCATAGTATCCATATTAACTCCAATTTTGTAGCATCTTCAAAATTGTGCATTATTTTTGGACACCAATGTAGTAATTGAAATTCTGAAAGCTAATTTTGTTTAGCATAATTCACCTTCATAAGCTAGCGAAAATCTAGATGGAATTTGTCTCTCTATTGAAATCATGTGACTTCCGTTTTAGCAATATCGATTGATTGTCAAATCGCAGCTGTTATTTTGTAAATTTTTTTCAATATTTAAAATCTTTTTTTAGGATAATTCGAATCACAGAGTTCGTGGTAAAATTTTATTGCCTTTAAATGTTAGGTTGGTGAATATTAAATTAATTGGAAATAAGATAGGAGAAAGCATAGAGAATTACGAGTGTATTAGGATTGGGATTTTGCACTGCCAGAACCATTAAAATGAATATGCTGCACCAAGCTAAATATTAAAGTTGTATCAAGTTAAAAGCTTAGCCGTATAGTTGTGTGATAGTGGGTGTAAAATATACCCAGATCGCAAAGAAAGCTTGTCTAAAAGGCTTTGGAAACCTTGTCGTCGGCAAAGGTAAAGGGTTGTCACGAAGGTTTCCATGACAAGGGTTGAACTTTTCGACAAGGTAGCGGAAAGGTTCGCTAGTCAATAAGAAACAAGGTTTTCTGTAAGGTTTTCAGTAAGATTTCCGCAAGCTTTTATTACAAGCTTGTTTCAGGGCTTTCAAAAGGTTAAGAGCCCTCCTTCGGAGGACAAAATAGTCCCCCCCCCTTCCCCTCTCCGAAGTCGTAATCCTACAGAGAGGTCCAACCCCCTTTTTCTAACGTCATCTTAGTCCAACTTCGAGTTATCTGGAATGTCAAATAATTAAATCAATTAGGAATCTTAATTAATCAAAGCTTAATTATTAATTTCTTAATTTGATTAATCTAATTTTTAATTGAACTTGCTTGTACTTTTTCGTTGTAGATTGTGACAAAATTTCAAATTCCTCCGAGCAGGGGGATCGAACCCGCGTTCTTAGAATTTAAAGACAAACGCACTAACCACTATACCGGATGGGGCTATACGAGATGTGACAGGTGGTTCATAAAAAGCTTTCCTGCGTCAGTTTTGCGAGAATGGTTTCCGAAACGGTTTGCGCGGAAATGCTTTCGCGGACAGCCTATGGAAAGTGAAATGGCAACCTTTCCGCAACCTTCTTTGCTATCTGGGTTGTCAGTAAAATCTGGATGTTGTTAAATAAAGTTTTCGGAATTTAAAAATGCATGAGAAATTTCATCAAGTTGTATAGATAATGAAATTGAATCCATTTACACAAAATTTTGGTAGTCTTAAATGGGCATTTAAATATGGGCATTCTGACAGGGTATGGACAGGTGTAAAGCAAGCATATTCATAAACCATTGGATATGTAACCATCACGAAAGACATCATCTTTCCCCATTGACGATCTATTTTCGAGATATGCTGTTTTCTTTTCTATAGAGTGATTCTAAAATATCTGGCGCAAATACAAAGGCAGGTAGAGAGGGAAGAAATAAGCAGATTTTGAAATTAAACATATGAGCGGAAATAGCGCCATTAAGTTCTGGCATGTAAGAAAGATATGAATAACTGGTAGGTAAGAAAGACTGGCAATGTCAAACGAAGCAAACGGGCATTTAGAGGAGAGTGGGGTAAAACCGGGTACCCTTGATTCTGGCGCTATTATTTTTCTTATCTAGCAGACAGATACAGAATTGCACCACTCAACTAGTCAAGAAAAAGTAACAGTCATAGTGGCGTGTTGTAGCTATTGAATTCACTGTATGTGTGAAGGGATATTTGTTTTAAGACGTCAACTCTCTAATGTTCGTTTGATTTTAAACTGTCCTTACTTAAAAATCATTACAGTTATAAAAACTATATTTAGTACGCCTTATTATACGTTTATTAAGGATTTATACCCTATCAAACAATAAGATTTACTCCAATAATTGCGCGGTTCTATATCATTTTTATAGCCTCTGCACTCGGTGTAAAACCGGGTACTCCATCAAGTGACGTAGAACCGGGATAGTCAGTATTGCTGATTCCTCCGATTAAGACGATACAAACACATCAGGGGTTGATTGTTTATATTTTAATGATGTATTTTCTAATTTAAATAAAGAACGAAAGTTTATCCAATGTAAAAACTGTGTTAGTTGTACCCACGAAAGCTGCAGTGGCGCGGGGGAAGAAAACTATTGCTTTATATGTGAATTCTGTAACTACTATTCTTAAATTGTCCTATGAAATAAAAATGATTGCAACTTTTCCACTGAAAATCTAGTTTTCTTAATTTTCCATAACGTTAACATGTGTACCCGGTTTTACCCCACTAATGGGGTAAAATAGGGTAGTTTGATTTTTTTTTATAAAAAATTCATTGATAAAAAAGTAATGAAACTGTGACTTTTCTGGAAATATATATTGTACTCCGTTAAACAATGAATATTTTAATAAAATTTGACAAGCTCCCTCCAACAGGCCTTCGAACTATTCGGTTTTACCCCACTTTCCCCTATTTATCTTTTTAGAACATATGGCCGAATGTGGGATAACCAATAGGGATGCAGGATTCACAGCGATAACATATGGATTGGCGTATACTGAAGTAGGTTCTGTCTATGTTTGCGCAAAGACAATCGCTGTCTTATATCAGACCATGTGACCCCAAAGATTCTCATTACCAGTCGAAAATATGACATTATGGACATGAAAATACGCAGAAAGGGTGGAAAGAAGAGACAGCGGCAAGACACTACCAAATCCACATTCCCACTCTTCATTGTCCCAAAGATCTACTCATGCGTTAGTTCTTGATTTCAGAATACTGGTGACGAGATTTCGTTGATTGCCGGGGTTATATGGCGTCCTATTGCAGCCAGAAACTGTCCTATGTAAACAGGCTCTAACTCCGATCTGGAGACGCGAAGTGATCGCCTTAATTGTATGTCTGTGGTCCAAAGGCAAATGGATTTCACAAGCAGTGCTTCTAGACCAAATATTTCCAATTATAATTACATATACATTATAAGTGCTTTACAAAATTTTTAGTGCCTAAACGGCAAAGTTCGGCATTCTCTGCTCTTTTGGATAAAACAGACATAGTATATCCTGCGCCCTGTCACTTTAAAATAAGTCAGTTCAAAACAAACTTCTTCTCTCCTTCATCTTTCACCTCGATCTTCTCATATTTTGCTTTCCATTTTCTGCTTTTTCATTTGGCATATCATCTCTCTCTTCGGCGAATAAGGGATGATGGTTAACTTACCTATACTACAAGCAAGGATCTCATACGTTTCACTCATATTCTCAAAAACAACTGACACTCTGGTTATTAGATTTTCACCGGACTTAACGGAACTTTCGTAGACAATGCTTTTAATGTGTCTCCAGAAGACGGAATCCATGCATGTCAAATCTGGTAATCGAAGTGGCTAAGGAATAGATCCAACCCATCCGAATGAGGTGTAGGTAATTTATGTCGTGTATCCATGTATGAATTGCTGTAGGAACTTAGGTAATATGTTCTAGCAAAATAAAACTTTTCTACGAAATGCCGCAATTGTGGCTGTTCAACCGATTAGAGAGAAATAGTTGTGCACCATGCCATCTTAAGAAATAATCCAGAATCTTTTCTGATAGACACATGATATCGCGCCAACGGAGAAAATTGTGAGAGTACCTTAAAGACACCCATTCACGACGGCTCCAAACAAACACACCGCGCTCAACTGCAAGTTGAGCGGCTGGATGGGTAAGACTTAAGAACAAGGTGCGGTTTTGCGGTTTCTCGCCAAACTGGGAAATTGCGCCAACCATCCAAAAAGTTACCAAATATCCGCCATCTTGAATGGTGTCAAGATGGCGGCAATTCTAATGACAGCCATAGTAAAAAATGTAAATAGTAAATAAAATTGGAAATAGTACGTAAAATTGCAAATACTACATAAAATTGTATGAAATTTAACATGAATTTTCTGAAATTCTGGCACAAATTAGAAATTCTGGCAAAGTTTTAGGGTTGCCAACAAAATGAAGACGGTTACCACATTTGGCGAGAAATCAATTTGGCGAGGGGGAAAAAATCAACTTGGCGGACCTCACCTTGTTCTTAAGTCGAGCCGCTGGATGGAATTTGGGAAGGTTGAATATTCGACAGGCTACTCAGCTCCACGCCAATAGTGTCTCGGATTTTGGCTCAGCGATTTTTTCGTGCTTTAGCGAGTTGATCGGTTCACGAACCATTCTCGAGCATCTGGTTTGCAGGTGTGGATGGGGCTTTTTTTTTTTGGACAAACCGTTTGTGGCGAACCAAATCCGTCGGTTTTTCGATGAACACAAAGGGATTCGTAGTTTAAATTGAGCCGTGTTTCTGTGTAGTTCGTCGTTTCCGTGAATCTGCCTTTATTTTAGCCAGAAACGAAAGATAAAAGACCATAGGCCTAAACGCTTTCAAAGACTCTACTCCTCCATTGACAGTTGCCAAGAGAAGATTGATGGTCCGCGGTGGATTCGCTCCTTTCCCATGGTTCGTGTTTTGTTCGTTGTGAAAATAATTTCAACATACAGCTCATGAACGGTTTGCGATCCATTATGCCAACAAATTTATACTCGCCTTAACGTGTACACGTAGCCTCATCATAGCCCACTACCGTTTCAACGCACTGTTTACGCACACACATTCGATTACATATCGGCTTATTTAGATCCCTTTTTCTTGCTTTTAAATTTTTGCCAGATATTTTAGAATCTCTCTATATGATGTGGATATGATTAATTTTTAAAAATAAATTTTTCTTTCTTTAACATTCCTTCTTTCTCGCAATTTTATTTACTACGACTGATAGTACAGTACAATTAGATCAAAACCCAAACATCCAAAAAGAAAAGTTCTCTCCAGCGCCAAATTGTTCCATACCGTCCCCGTAGTAAGTGGTAAAAAGTCACACGACCTCGAGCGTCGGGTTTCGGGGGGCGAGGGTTGAAAGAGGGTGAAATTTTTCCACAGTTTTTCGAAGATATCTCGAAAACTATTCAGTTTTCAAATTACAATGGATTTAACAAATTAAAGAGCGTATAATTCTCTACAAATAAATATCTTTATTTTTTTTCCAGCTTTAATAGTTTCCTAGATAATGGGTCTCGAAGATTGTCACCATCTTGGATTTCCTCTCCCTTTTTTAGTTTTTCTTGAATATCTCGAAAACTATTCAATATTCAAATTACATATGATTTAACGAATTAAATAGCGTACCATTCCGTACAAATTGATGCTTTGATTTTTCTTCAAGCTTTAATAGTTTTTGAGATAATTGGTATTAAAGTGAATGAATTTGTAAAAATCTTAGTTGACAGTCCAGTCAACGAAGGGTTTTAAAAAAACACTTAATCTTATAATTTTGAAAATTAGCACACTTGTTCATTAGAGGATTGTGATAAACACACTGAAAGTCCTAAGTCCTGGGGGGGGGGGAGCTCGCGCTGCCATCTTGGATTTCATACCCTTTTTTTAGTTTTTCCTGAGTATCTCAAAAAGTATTCAATTTTCAAATTACAATTGATTTAAAAAATTAAAGAACGTAAAATTCACTACAAATACATACTTTATTTTTCTTCTATCTTTGATAGTTTCCGAGATAATAGGTCTCAAATTTTATCGTCATCTTGGATTTCATCCCCCTTTTTTAATTTTTTTAAAATATCTCGAAATTTATCCAATTTTCAAATTTTATGTAATCAGAAAATTAAAGAGCGCAAAATTCCTTACCAAGCGAATGCTTTTATTTTTCTTTTAGCTTTAATAGTTTCTGAGATAATGGGTCTCAAAATTTGGCCATCTTGGATTTTTACCTCCTTTTTTAATTTTTCTTAAATATCTCAGAAATTATTAAAGTTAGAAAAAATATAAAATCATGAATTTGTTGGGAATTTTACGATCATTAATCTGTTGCATAACATGTAATAAGAAAATCAAATAGTTTTTGAGATATTCAAGAAAAATTTAAAAAAGAGGGATAAAATACAAGTTGGCGGCAAATTTTCTGACCCATTATCTCAGAAACTATTAAATCTAAAACAAAAATAAAAGCATGAGTTCGTAGATAATTTTACGCTCTTTAATTTGCTGATTACATGTGATTTTAAAATGAAAGAGATTTCGAGATATTCAAGAAAAACTGAAAAAGGGGGATGAAATCCAAGATGGCGATCAACTTTGAGACCCACTATCTCAAAAACTATTAAGGCTGGGAGGAAAAAAAGTATATATTTATAGGGAATTTTACGCCCTTTAATTTGTTAAATCAATTATAATTTTAAAATTGAATATTTTTCGAGATATTCAGGAAAAACTAAAAAAAAAAGGGATGAAATCCAAGATGGTGGTGCGAGCTCACCCCCCAGGTCCAGGGACTTTTAGTATGTTAATCAAAAGCCCCCCACAAACAAGGGTACCAATTTTCAAAACTATACGATTTAATGATTTTATACAAACCCTTTGTAATGGTTTCCCATGTGTGTGATTTGATATTCAGTTCAATGATAATCCAGCTTGTCCTTTTTTTTTACAACGCACACACACATATAAACACCATTACGACAAAAACATATAAAATAGAAACATCACATGGCTTAGAGGTCGATTAAAATCCATATCCGCCTGGGGGCAGGGTCAGAAGGTATCTGAAGGTGAATCCCTTCGGGCATGGGGATGACAGTTCTACTTTTCCCTTTGTAAGGATTAGTGTAGCGAAGTTACCACACCCTTTGCTGACTGGACTATCATCTAAGAATTTTTACAAATTCATCCATTTTGAGACCAATTATTCATTTGTTTGGAATGGCACTCTCTTTAATTTGTTAAATCATATGTAATTTGAATATTGAATAGTTTTCGAGATATTCAAGAAAAATTAGAAAACGGGGAGGAAATCCAAGATGGCGGCAACATTTGAGACCCATTATCTGGGAAACTATTATAGCTGGAAGAAAAATAAAAGTATTTATGTGATATTTTAATTTTTTAACTTTCCTAAATAATCTTAACGACACCTCATTTTAAATACTTCTACTTTCATCATAATAAACGCACTACAACTTTCTTTTCAAATCACGAGTTTCTGAAGGGGAAATTCCCTTTCCTGGGTACTTAAGCGTTCTGCGCATTCTTTTCTGCCCTTTTTCACGTCAGCATGTAAGCTTTTAACAACAACGCGCCGCTCGGGCGTAAACTTCTGAATTCTGGTCATGGAGCTACATAAAAATTAAATACTTTACCTATGAAGAAATAACGCCTGATGCCTCAATAAAAGAAGATTTAAACAAATATCGTTTCTTCCTTGATGACAATGGACTGCCTTTCACCTTTTTAAAGCCTGATCTTATATTTATTTATAGAAGAATTATACGCTCCTTAATTTGTTAAATACATTGTAATTTGAAAACTGAATAGTTTTCGAGATATCTTCGAAAAACTGTGAAAAATGACCATTTCACCCTCTTTTCACCTCCCCCGAAACCCGATGCTCGAGATCGTGTGACTTTTTACCACTTATTACGGGAAGGGCATGGGACAATTTGGCCCTGGAGAGAACTTTTCTTTTTGGATGTTTAGGTTTAGCCAATTTTTAGGCTAATTGTACTGTACTATGATCTAACGATTGATTACAAATTTTGGTATTTATGTGTGTGTGTGTGTATATTCAAAGAAATATTCATCCTAAAGATATTGGTCTATATTTATTAGAAGCACAAGAATATGTATACTCATATTGCTTCATTTCTATGCGAATTTCCACTAGACTTGATTATTTCTTCGAGACTTCTATAATGTTCTTCCGCCTGTTGTTGCTGTATTCTATCTACTTAGTTGAAATAAATGCTTTTTTGATGCAAGAAAAAAACTTGAAGGAAATTGTATCGAAATAATTGCATTTGCCAATACTTTCCTTTTAAATATTACACATCTCAATGCCAATAAAATAGAGGAAGCAATATTTCTCTTTCAAGAAGCATATTTTACTTTCTTGACTGAAAGGGAAAAAAAATCATACTTCTGCCATCAATAAGAGAAACAGTTTCTAGCAAACATAGATCCTTTGAATGATATACTGTGTCGCTAAAGTGATTGCAAAGAATGATTTAGCAGTATAACCTATGTCAGTGACGGATTTTCATTTAATACAACTTCTGTTTATGTTTCCTTTATCTGTATGTTAATAAGTAAAAAATATATTGCTGTATTGAAGAAAATAGCATTTGCAACACAAAGCACAGATAATGAAAAATTTCTTGACAAATTGTATTGGAATTTGTAGGATAAGTTTTTTTTTCCTTGTTAAGCTCCTTTTTTTTTAATCGAAAAAATCGCAATAAACGAAGTATGTATTTGTAAATAAAACTTCATCGCAGCAGCTAGCCTTTTCCTTACGTTGGTAGTGCTTACTAATTAAGTAAAATGTAACAGCTTAAATAAAATGCCTCAAATGATGCATTGCAAATTATTCCCAAGCTCAAAAGCTGCAGTTTTATTTCACTTCAATTCTTAAAATATATTAGGTTTTGAAATCAAGCTATTCTTCACATGTAACGTCAACTGTTTAAAAGCCACCCCCCTTCCTAACCCTCCATGATTTGGAAACACCTGCTTCGACGTCTTCTGCGCAAAACTCCTCATGTTTTCCAAATCGAGTGTTACTAACGATTCTGATTGCTAGTATCTACCCTCTGCTCATACATATTAAAGTGAGTAAAGCGATAATGCTATCAGAAGAGACTTTTTATTGTCACGATTCTAAGAAAGAAACAGTAAGGATTGAATATCTAAAAAAGACAAAACAACAATAATAGAAGCAATTTATTCCCCCTGCAAATTTCTCTGAATTAAAAAAATAAAAAATGAAAATAAAAATTATAAAATGCATAAAAAACAATTTTAAAAATATTAAAATACTAAAAAACAATTTTAAAAATATTAAAATACTAAAAAACAAAATCAAAAATATAAAAAAAACTTTATGAAAAACGTTTTACAAAAAATTATTAGGTTTTTAGTTAGTGTATCCCTCACTTGATGGAGATATGTGCGCACACCTATAAACAAAGTTCACTTCCGAGCGTCGTTCTTTTTTGTTAAGCCTTCTTTTCAGACTATGTTTAAAATACTATTTAGAATTTCTTCTTTGTGGATAATTTTTTTTTCCAATTTGTTCAGGAAAGGTTCAAGTCTTAGGGGAAAATTCAAAATTTAGACCTTAAAGTCGTTTTTCCTCAACAGAAAACCTATTCTATTTTTGAATCTGCATGGATGAAGGCCTCTGATGACATCATCCACCAGATTCTTATTCCTCCTCGTTCTTTTTCATTCGTTGTTTGTTAATATTATTGTATTTTTACCTCTTTCACAATTAAAACTTCCCTTAAAGAAACAGTAACAGAGTCGGGCCGGATTTGCACATTTCTACGCCCTAGGCCGAAGCATATCCTGCGCCCCCTCTCAAAAAAGTTAATTTATAATTTTCAATTGAATATACAATAGTTTATTTTTAAAACACTTAATATAATGTTTATAATCTTCGAAACACATTACATTTTTAATTCAAAATTGCACTTCTAATGAAACAACACGACATTAACACCTGCAAAAATACTCCATCGAATTTCTTGAAATCTTCTGAAGTACCTGCTAGAACTTTTTCGTTCGCACTTTTGTCAGTGAATAGGCTTGAAGGGTCATTGAAATGGACAGATCTTATTAAATCTATTTTATTGCAAAGAAACCAAGGGTCCACGGCAGACAAAAAATACCCCTAAAATATTTAATGTAATAAATGTAAATTTAAAGAAAGATTTTGTATGACCTTTTCAAAAATATACTGAAAAGTGTTTAAATATTTGGTTGTTATTTCTCCTGTATATGTGCCCCCTCATAGCTACGCCCTAGGCCATGGCTTAGGTTGGCCCTATGGGAAATCTGGCCCTGAGTTTTCGCCTTTTAAGTAATTGAAAGCTACCATGCTGTTACCAATTTTTCCTTCATTAGCAATGAACCTAGCCATCTCACATGGGACATCAAGAAACGGACACGGGAGAAGGGATAAAACTATCTACAGGCTGATTGAAGGACAGAAGATTAGTTCTACGGGAAAAAGGAGAGGAATCCTAATGTTTTATTGTTACAGAATCTATACGTATCACAAGAAAAAAAAATCTGTTGATACAACATTTGTATCGTTGGAAGAGCAGAGGGGGTGTTCCCCCCTCAACTTCCTCTCACTCTTATACAATAGGTTCCCTTTTATGTTTAGTTTCGTCGTATGGTGAAGAAAATCGAGTTTAGGGGAAAGTGGGGTGAAACGGGATACCTAAGGTTTGAAGGCCTGTTGTAGCTAAACTAATTCGGCGTAAAGCTTGTCAAATTTTACTAAAATATTCTTTATTTATCAGAGTTTAATATATCTTTCAGGAAAAGTCACAGTATCATTACTTTTTTTACTAATGATTTTTTGTAGAAAAAGTCAAAGTATCCCATTTTACCCCACTAGTGTGGTAAAACTGGATACACATGTTAACTCTATGGGAAATTAGGGAAAACTAGATATTCAGTAAAAAGTAGCATATTTTTAATTTTATGTGACAATTTAAGAATAAAACAATTTTCTAAGATTTAACAATAGTTACAACTTTAAGAATATTGACAATGTTTTAAGATTTAACAATAGTTACCGTAGTTGACAATTTAAGAATAAAGACATTTAGTTTAAGAATAGTAATAAGTAAGTAATAATAGTAATAATTCACACAACGTAGTTGTCTTTATTCTCCGCTCCACTGCAGATTTAGTGGACTCATTTAGGTATTTTTATAAGACGGCTTTGCAGTATTGGTTCTTCATACTCTTCTCTTTTTGGTTGTTTTGTTTTGAGATTTTATTTTTCTGTGTTTTCAGTCACCACAAAACAATTTTCTCTTCTTCAATAGCATTTTTTTTTCATTTTCTCTTTTCTTCTAACTGTTGAAAATGCTTTCCATCATAACTTGACGCAAAGGTCAAATAGGAATGGTCCTCTCAAACTACCAACTATCTCACAACCTAAGAAAATCCTCTTCTGTCGGGTATCCGTAGTTTCCCCTAGTATCCCGTTTTACCCCGAGTGCAGAGGTCATAAGGAACGAAAGAGAACAGCGCAATTATTGCAATAAATCCTTATTCTTTGATAGGGTATAAATCCTTAGTAAACGTATAATAAGCTGGACTAAAAATGGTTTTTAAAAGTGTAATGATTTTTAAGTAAGGATAGTTTAAAATCATACGAACATTGAAGAGTTGACATCTTAAAACAAATAAACCTTCACAGACGAAATGAATTTAACAACAACAAAATGGAAATTATGACCATTCTTTTTTCTTCCCTAGGGGTGGAGAATAATTCAGTATTTGTGCACTAGAAAGAAGAATTAATAACGCCAAAATCAAAGCTTCCCGTTTTACCCCACTCTCACCTACATTTCATATATCTTCTCTTTGACTAACTAAGTCCGAAATTCGATGCAGATTTACAATTTTGTGGTAATATCACATACCAAATTTCATTCATTTAGTTTCTTACGTTTTCGAGTTATGATATTCATATGCGTACAGACGGACAGACAAGTAGACTTCTCTTTGAACGAGGTCCAAAATCTGATACA
>BGPR01004837.1:63279-104264 GCA_013235015.1 Araneus ventricosus
GTTTTAAAAGTACTAAGTAAGGCTTGATCCAACGTTTTAAAAGTACTGAGTAAACGTATTAGCTTGCGAAAATCGCATGATGCAGCAGAAAATAGACTTCCTTCTTACCCGCGGGATAAGCACTGAGAGGGTTATGCCATTCATAGATGTTACAATTCGATACAAAAATTACGTGGAATCCATGAACATCTCAAATGTTTTATAAATAATAAGAAATTTATGAATAGTAATAAATTTTATTTAATATTTTTCCGGATATTGATAAATTTCGTTTACTAAATTTATTAATATTAGAAATTGATTATTAATAAATTTTAAAAAATATTTAAGTATATTTTACAATTCTTTTCGTTCCTTTAAATACAGAATTTAAACACACGCGAGTTGAACGATATTAAACACATTATTTTGTGTGAGATCGTAGTTATATAATTGTAATTTTTTTTAATTTATATTTATTTAGTGTAATTTTTTAAAAATTTATATATATTCTATGAAAACAGAGCAATCAAACTTAAACCATTATCATGCTTCGATATTTCGGAATAAAGGTTCGAATCTCCCTTTATATTGTTTACTACTTTTCCTTTTTTTTTTTTTTTTTTTCTTCTTTTTTTTTTACGAAACACTGCCTGATTCTAACATAGGGTGGTTTTCTAAAAAATGTAAATTCTTTCTGAAAGCAGTCGTTTGCTCTCTTTCTCGTCACATGAAACAAAGGCCGGTTAACGCAGGTTAAAAGATATGCATTTCCCTTTAGGATTGAAGGAGAATTGCGAAACGGTATATAGACAGCGTGACATTTGTTCCTAATCGTGTTACAACAGATCTTTCGCTATTCATTGTTAAATAAAATGAATTATCGTCTGCGGCATTGCTTCCTTTGTCACCGACACTCCCCTCCCCCCGCCTACTTTCTTTAAATAAGTGTAAATCGATAAGCAATTCAGTAATAACTTCACCAAAAAGGTGAAAAGAACACAAAAAAAACGAACGTGTTTGTGCGCGTGTTGACTTTCATGTTTGATATTAAACTGTGTAACTATGGTAATCAGAATTCAAACAGTTTTCGCCGTGATGCGTGAATAAAACGAGGTGGATTTGTTTGATCAGTCAGTTTAAGGCAGAAGAAGAAGTAATTTATACGTTATATCACTGTGATCTAAATTGCAACTATTAAAGTTTTCTGTTGAAATAGACTGTATCTTTTTTCCCCACTTTATCAGTAAAGCAATGCAATGCTGAGGTATGAATGACGGTAAGATTTCCTTATTTCCGTTTTCACATATCAGAGATTTTAGTAATATTTAATTTTTTAAACATTATAATTTTCGTAGTAAAAGCTTCATTGCTTTGAATTTTGTACTTTTAATCCAGAATTACGCTTTAAAAACTAATTATCCTCTGTTGTCAAGATGCCAACAGTCTCGCAACATCTCAATGTATTGTTTAGCAATGGATTCGGAAACCCTCCGCGCTTTTGCGCATGCGCCGGGCGGAGTTATTTTCATCAAAATGGAGGGGATGAAGAATGGAAGGGTGATGGTTACATTTTACTGAGTGAGATCTAACATAGAATTCCGGAAATGCGCTCATATGGCTCATTGCGTGACACCCCTTTCCGGTGTAAAATCGTCCAAAGTCAATATTCAAATAGAAAAACAAAGTTTGTATAACACTCATCTGAAGCTAGAGTTTAATTTATTTTAATCAGATTAGCATCGTGTTTTGAATCTACGCGAGGATTATTTATGAATGGACCTCGTTATTTTAGGCCGTGTTCAGACGATGAGCATGACACCTAAACCAGCTCCCTGTACTCCAAACTTCCACGCCGAACTAGCGGGGGCCCACTTGATAGACGCATGAAGCTAGTTTAGTTTAGTTATATCAAAGTCCCGTTTTGAAGCAATACGAGGGCTATTTTGAGACGGACTTCGTAATTTTAAACCACCGCCAGATGACGAAGATGACACCTGAACTGGCACCTCCTCTCCAAGCTTCCGCACCGCACCAGAGGGAGGACAGTTAGCCACTAAGTATGATTTAGTGTACAACAGGCCCACATACACGGCGGATCTTCAGTGGAATCGGGCTTCGAACCCTCCTATTCCGAAGCCGAGACCTTGCCACTAGACCACCAGAGTCCTGAGACGAATGGAGCGTGCGGCATATACGAAGGATATTAGGAGGAATCGAGTCTTGAGTCCATTACTCTCCGGTTCCGAAGGCAAAACTTTAAAACCAGGCCACTTTGTTGATTTAATGAATAGGTTTTAATCTATCATGGGTGATTTTTAATCTAGCGGATACACAGAATTTTAGATTGGAGTTACTGTTTTAGTTTGTTATTTTAACGTCCCGTTTTGAAGTTATAACTGGGATATTGTGGAATGGACATCATAATTTTGAACATGGTCAAATGACGAGGACGACACATGATTTGCATCCCTCTCTTGAAACTGGAGCAACGGACTAGAGGGAGGACGTTTCATATAAAATAAAGTCATCCTAATTTAGTGAAAAATGGCATTTTAGTATCGTAACATTATTAATTTCCATTATGTGTTGTCTTGTGATTATTAGTAACAAATGGAAGGTGGTCTGAGGTTCTGAATTAACCGAGAAAGGCCTGGCTTTTGTCTCTTCGCTCCAATTTGGCATCTCCCCAAATATCTCAAGTGTCAGGATTTGAAAATTTGAAAAATCTGCTCACTTTTTTGATAAATCAAGCTGCCTGTCCCTAGCAATTTTCAATTTATTTTAGGGGGTGGGGTGAACTCACAGAGGTCTGACACAACAAAATTCTCCCAAATCTCGAGGTCGAATTTTTTAAGCTATTACAGCACTTTCTCTTTGTGCGCTTCATATACGAAAAAAACGAAAAGTTAGAAATTTAAGCTTCGTTTCTTTGTGGCAAATCTTCCAACCGAAAATTTTCTTCATCGACTACCCTGCAAAAACCACGCATCTCCGAGAAAAACAGAGAAAGAGCGAGCACAAGAAACTGTTTACTCCCCCAAAACGAGCTCGTGATTTAGCCTCACAAGTTACCAACCAGTTCGCCGCTAAGCAAACAAAAAACATGCATCCAGCGGGGCTGGGGAAAAGGGTGGTCGAAGACGATTCGGTAAACACTAGAAGGTGTTAATAATGGAAAGCCCTCTTCAAACGAGGCAGAGGATCTTTATGGCCTGGCGGACGGAAGAGTAGCGGTAGGCAGGTCCTGCCCAACATCCATCAGAGAGGACGCTATTTTTGGGGGTGTGCTGCACGGGGCTATTTCCGGTTGAAACACTTGAGGACGGTGACGTGCGGAACATTGTAGCCCGGCAGAAGGATCCGAGGAATTAATCCATCGATGCAATTCTCTGTTGGGGCTGTATTTTTAGGCCGGACAAAGAGCCTCGTCTTGTATGACATCCTTCTCTGTTGTAGTATGTGGGTGGAGGTATCTCTACTGTGAGAGGCAGATGGTTGCGGTCGGTAAAGTTTCCGACGGGGAAACCATGAATATTTTGCATGGGATTTCATCGGGAACAGCTGGTGGCCTTGAGTTAGAACCAGAGCTGCGGAATGGGGAGATATGCGAAAGAGAGCGATTCGGAACTTCTCTCTGCTGCGAAATCTGTGCTTGGGGTTTCATTAATGATGATGTTTAAAGAATTAGAATCTGTCTGTAGAAAGCATTTCAGATAGATAAAGGGTTGAGAGTTTACAACTTAACAGTGTGTAACCCGAGCTGAGTTTGTGCATCGAATTATCGCATTTCTACACTTACAATCTAAAATTAAGTCATTCATAGACGTTATCATTCAAAACAAAAACGATCAGTGATCCATTGACATCTCAAATGCTCTTACTTGAATATTACAACACATTCCCAAAACAGAAGAGTTAATCTAATTAGGCGATACAGAATACTACACTATTAAGAGATTAAAGTGGACGGAGTCCATGTTTTGCACTTACACATCCATGTTAGTGTAGAAATGCTATATTTTCTGTATAATAATGATCCAAGTCCATAGTTCAATCTGTATCCACCAAGGCGCAAGAACAATTAGGAGTCCACTTTCATTTTAAATGAAGCTAATCAACGTTGAGATCTGTTTTCTCGGAAATGAATCTCGTGGACTTGGTCCAGTTTAATTCTGACCCTTCCATATGCCATACAATTGTCTTTTCTAGGTTGCTGGTGATGCAGGTGGGAATAATATAGGCCGTGTTGGTTATTTAGTAATACAGTCAATTCATTGTCAACTTTATAGTCTTCAAATATTCACATGATACCCATTAAAAAGAATGCACATTGTAAAATATTTTTGTAGTGTCAAAAAATAACTGGAAAAATATGTTTTAATACAGGGTTATACAAAACAGTTATGACACCTATTACAAATTGCTACAACTGATGAGTTATTTAGTTGGAGGAATAGATCTGCATAGTCAAATAACTAGTAGTTTACAATGCAGTATTTTAACATCATTTTTATTGTTGGATACGGACACAGAATATTAAGTAAGAGACATAAAATGACACATAATATATCGAGTCCTTAATCGGACTCATTTTTAACAGCGTCTGAGCTATGATTGGCACAACACCATGTAAGGTGGCGCCACCCACTCAGAAGATTCCTTATCAGATTATGAGGGGTAAATAGGATGACGTTGTAATTATCCCAACAATAACTTCCTTGCAAACAATGATAGAAAGAAAAAAAATCGACAGGAAGATGTCTCTGCGAAACGGCCGCTGGGATTGAGGGGCGTAGACTTGCTTACCTTACTCAACTGTGACTTTCTGTGACTAAAGTTGTTCTATGTGACTAAAGCAGCTCTATGTGACTTTGACCTATGACCTATGTTCAGTGATGTAAAATACCCAGGTATTTATTTTTAAGGGTAAATACCCTGGGTAAATACCCTGGGTATATACCCGGGTAAATACCCAAAATGGGTATTTACCTGGGTATTTATTTTTGAATTACCCCTATTCATGCAAAACACAGGTACTTCTATGAAATATGATATCTCTATATATTATAAATATATATAGAATATATATTGAGAATAAGATAAGTTAAAAAAAGAAAACTCATAATATATGAACCTTTTAAATTCTATAAAAACTAAAAAATGAATCAGAAAAAACAAAAACGCAATACTATATCATGGATCTTACATAAAATACGTGGCTTAAATATCAATCCTGTTTAAAACTCAACTAAATTTTTAAAAAAGAAAATGTTGAGTTTGGTTTTAAAATGATAAAGAGCTGATAATAGAAACTAAAATGAAAGACACAATTGTTTATAATTCTTTTTGAATTAATTAGTCAAAGTACCAGACATTGCTGATAAGTTAGCAGATGTTTCAGTTCTACAGTTTTTAAAAGTTAATTATTCTGAAAGTAATATTCACTTATATCACTTTCATCAAAGGTAATTTATATTTGCAACAAGATTTCAGGAACAAGAAATGTGAGTTTTTTGTTGCTGAATCAGTTGTATTATTTGACGGTATAGTAGACATACACACTCACACTCAGTTTCCTGGTTAGACGGGATTCATCTGGATCATGAACATCAATACTTAAATGATCTTAAAACTCTAAATTTGATGTAAGTAGTTGGAATCCGAATAAAAGAAAATTCATTAGCTATTTTATCCCTTTCAGAACCCTTTTAATCCACCAAGATTTTTGAAACTTTTTTTTTGTTTCTCCATTTTGCTTACATTGCCAAGTTTGTACTCAACATTACAGCACTTACATTGGATACTTTTATCATCCTTAACATTAAAAGCTCCAAGAAGGTAACTTCCCCCCCTTTTTTTACTGTTTAACGTAAAATTTACAGTAATATTAATATACGCGAAGTAAATGACTAACTATTCAGTAAATCAAAACAAGAATGTTTGATTTCCTGCATGGCAATGTGAGTAAATTATGGATCCCAAGATTCACTGATACTATCTGTCTCTACTAATAATAAAGAAGAATGTGTGTGTTTTGGCGCTCTACAGGACAGACCGCTAGGCCTAGAGCAACGAAATTTGGCACAAACATACTTTGGAGGGTGGGAATATGCAAGTTTTTTTAATTTTAATTAATTAAAAATTAAAAGGAATTTTGGAGTTTTTCCTTACTAACTTCTGAAAATAGTACAGCACAAAAATTAATTTTAAACCATCTGAAAATTTAAAATCTTGTCTTTTCAATGATAACAATTAAGTTTTCTTTTGATTTTTTTTCTCTAATTTTAATAAATTTTTAAAAATATTTTTGTCATTCATTGTTACAATGAAATTCAAACCGCTTTCATTGTTTAAACAAATATTCAATTGCATGTTTCTCTTCCATTGTTGAAGGCTAATATAATATTCTATTGGATTTTATTTTATTTTTTTATTTGATAAGTATATAAAGAATCAAGATAGTAAGTATATAAAGAAATAATCCAGTAAACTGAACGATTATGGTTGCTACGTTTAAATTCATTTTATTAGTATGTTTTAAGCCAATTAACATGCTGCTGGACGTAAAACGTACCGTGGTATTTCGATGTTGAAATAAATTTGTTAAATTAAAATTCGTGTTGATTATTTACAATTAGATGTAATTTGACACGAACAGTTACTTGACTCCATTAGGGACTTTCATATAGACAAGGAACAGAACAAGTGCAAGGCTACGTTAAGAACGCGGGGTAAATCTCTATCGCAATTTGAAGTTTAAAATTATTTTGTTATGGGAACCGTGAATATCAAACTATACATAAGAGAGTCAGTTAAAATTATATTCCCGGTGAACAAGCTGGTCGCCGATGGCGGCTAGTATAACATAAACGGCGTTAAAAATAATTATAGTAAGTGTCAAAGTTTCAAACCGTAAAAACTAAATTATCGCCCGATCCCATTTAAGTTTTAGAATACTTTATTTTGAATCCTGACAGCAATTGTTTTTTGTTTATACAATTTATTCAAAGCTACTTTTTTTAAATACAAAATACCCAGTTTAAGGGGTACATATTATTTTTTTATTTTATTTTGAAGCACCATTCACAAATACTTTTTAAAAAAAAATACCCAGTTTTGAGTATTTATAAATTTTATGTTTCATTTTGAATCAACATTCGGAGATTCATTTTTCCCCCAAAATATCCAGTTTGGAGGCATTTTTAAATTTTATATGTTTTATTTTAAATCACCATTCACAAATCCAATTTTTTTTTTTCGCAAAATATTCAGTGTAAGGGTATTTATAAATTTAATGCTTCATTTTGAATTACTCCATTCTCAAATACTTTTCATGCAAAATATCCAGTTTTGGGTATTTATAAATTTTAACTTTAATTTTAAATGACCATTCACAAATACTTTTTTTTTGCAAATACTTTTTAGGAGGTATTTATATGACTCTGTATGTTTCATTGTAAATCAGCATTCGAATTTTTTTTTTTTTTTTTTTTTTTTTGCAAAATACCCAGTTTTTGGGTATTTACCCAGGCCTTGGGTAAATACCCGGGTATATACCCAAAAAATATTTACCTACCCACTGGGTATTTACCCACCCCACATCACTGCCTATGTTCTATGACCTTTCTCTGTTAAATGAAACTAAAACTAACTCAACTCAATTAAATCGATGGAAAGGACAGCTCATTTAAATAAACAATTGTTAATGATAATTAATTAAGGACAGCTAATTAATCGCTTACTCAACTGTAACTTTCTGTGGCTAAAGTAGTTCTATGTGACTTTGACCTATGCTCTATGACCTTTCTCTGTTAAATTAATTAATCTGAATGAATTAATTAATCTGAAATGAATTAATTATTAATCTGTTAAAGTCCAGTTAATATACCGCTCACAACCGATACGTGCGCGCTCATCTGTCGCTGTGACGTCATCAATATTCTTCGTGATTTTCACCAACTTTGCAGCTCTACTGTGACTAAACAGTAATTCCAAATTCTAAAATTATTTTTGCAATCTTCAATGTCTACCTTTCTCTGTTAAATGAAACTAAAACCAACTCTATGTTATTTGGTTGCGGAGCTATAAGCGTTTAAAAATACCACGAAAAGCGTCATAATTTTTTCCTTTCCCGACACACCATTAGCCCACTAAGGAGAGACGTAAGTCTGCATCAAAAATGTTTTTTGAATACATTACAGAAGAAAGCTTAAGGGTTTGTTAGCGTACAGGATAATTGCCCTGTGCGACTTCCCTTTGTCACATAGGCAATATCCGTACAGTAGTCCATTTCACTACCATTTGAAACATTCTCTACCTTCTGGCACCTTCAGTTCGTCCGCTGCTGCAATCAAAGGAGGCATTGAGATAGAGTCTACGAAATATCCCAATGAAATGATGGCTGAAGAAGAAATTTTAGAAAATTCAGACAGACGCATGCAGAACCTGCATGTGGTATCGAACGCCCACCAATGGCTGCGAACTTGCTTCACTATGCTTTGCGTGATGCATGGATGTTGCCTATGTGACCAACGGAAGTAAGTCACAAAGGGCCATCATCCCGTACGCAAACAAAACGTGAGGCCTCTTTCTGTATTGTGTTCAAATGTTTTCATCCTATCCTTGTTTAAGAGGAATCATGTACTTTTGTAATCGGTGCAACTGTTTTGAATTATCCTGTACACCGTTTTATGTAAATTCTAGTTCAGATGTTTGGGCCGGTATGTGGCTAACATCATAGTTGTAGAGTCATCAACGATCTTCACAGTGAAGACATTTCATGCTCACGTGATTCGTGCCTTTCTCGCCAATTTAATTTTGCAATACCTGGACTTCTTGGAGGAGGGTAAGGGATGTGGTGGCACAGCGTACAGTAAAAAATACCTGCAATCAGACGTCAGACGACATGCGCAGTTATGTTTGTCATGTGACCAAGGAGTCGCGTAAATCGATTTCATTAAAAATATTTATTTGTAACAATGCTTTCTATAGCTGTAATGAAATTCAAACTAATTGTTTTGTTTCATCGAATCTTTCCCTCGCCTGCTTTTGCTAGTGTTAAAATTATGATAAAAAAAAGCTTTCTTTAGACATTAAGTTTGACGGAGAATTTTCACTTTCGCTTTATTAACGTGTAATGTTTTTAGGCTTGCGTGCTGTAAAGATCTCAGACTGTAACGGCTGATGCAATCAAGCCAGACGAAGACCAGATTGACGAATCAAGTCTAAAATATTATCATTCTACTCAGTGGCGTAGCGGCAGGAGGGCAAGGGAGGTATGGATACCCCGGGCGCCAGTTTTAGGGGGCGCCATGGAGTCAAAACGTAACTGCAAAATATGATGAAGTGGTAAAAGATAATACCATACCCCTGGTGACATTAATGCTTGTTAAGCCACTGATGGCGACTGGGCGATTAAAGGAAAATAATATTTTCCGGCGTCATTTACTCTTGCTAGGCCACTGGCCTTAGAGACAAAATATTACTGTGTTTATGTCATTTTTTAAAGTCAAATACGACGAGGGGTGAAAAATTTACATCATGACCCAGGTGCCGCTTACCCTCGTTACGCCACTGATTCTACGATGTTTCGGATCAGAGGTTCGAAATTTAAGGAGATTTCTTTATTTCAGTGAATAAAGAATTTTCTCATGTTTTAATAGATTCACATTTTAACAAAGATCTTAAATCCAATTTTTTCGCCTAATATAAGATAATCTTCTCTAGAATTTATGTTACTTATACAGGTTGCCCACTAGAGTCCCTTACCACCCTTTTAACTACCGAATGGCTGCAGGTGTCTTCATAAGAGTGGTGTCTAAGTATGGTAAAGTGACTATGCGCTACTGGATAAAACCACTTACAGCGCCACCTGGTGGAAAACGGTGGAGTTAGCGTTATTATCTCTAAAATTGTACAAGACAAAGGAAAAAGTGAATTGCAAAGTTGTAGAACATCATCGATTTAGCACAAAAAGACACCTAGTGGACGTAAATGCTTATAACAGAACGCTTAAAGCACGTATTTCTTTGTACACGATTTCCTACACTGACAAAACATTCTTAGAAAGAAAAAAAACTAGTTATAACAAGATACCTTGATTTTCGATGTTAAAACTTCTCTCCGTCAACTACAACGCACATCTGGGCCCTTGCTTGAACTTCACATTGCACACGGTGGAGCATAGCGGGTGTCACGTTGGCACAAGCATCCGTAATGCGTCGTTGAAGGTTCTGCAATGTTGGCGCAGGGTTCGCATACACCTGCTGTTTGAGGTATCCCCACAGTAAAAAGTGCATCGGAGTCAGATCAGACCATTCAAGTTTCGTGACGTCACAGTTTCGAAAACCACAAACAAACAAATGTGCATTTTAAGCGTTCTGTTTTCAGCATTCATGACCATAAGATGTCTTTTTGTACTAAATCGATTATGCTCTAAAACAGGGGTTCAAAACCATTTTTCTCTCGAGTACCCCTTGATTAGTCCTTTTATTTTCGCGTACCCCCTATTCCAACCATCTATCGATGTAAAGAAGTTTTCATCAATAATGTAAGGTCTTAGTTAAGCAGAAGAGTCAAACGAATCGAATTAATAAGCTTAATTAATAAGTCTAAACTAGAAGAAAAAAATAAAAGGAATACAAAAGGAATTTTGAGCGTAAGGTTTTAGACATGCACAACTTTAACTTTTCACACGAACTTGGGGAAACAAAATTCTATATTTTTTAATCCCATATGTTTTCTTCTGTGTGCGCCATTAACGACTTTGGTTTCACAGGTTGGGAAGCTCTGCTCTACAACTTTGTAATTCACTTTTTTCCTCTATTTCGTACCGTTTTAGAGATAATAACGCTAACTCCACCGTTTTCAACCAGGTGGTGCTGTAAGTGGTTTCATCCAGTAGCGCATAGTCACTTTACCATACCTAGACACCACTCTTATGAAGATAGCTGCAGCCATTCGGTAGTTAAAAGGGTGGTAAGGGACTTTAGTGGGCAACCTGTATATGTATTTTAATTATCTTTGATATGTTCTTTACAGTTGGTTATATATTGTATCATTATAATTTCAATTTAAATTATACATGGTCAAACTAAAAACAACAAAGAATATTTTTAGAAAATCAATCAGCTTAACACTTTTTTTAACTGTCGAATGTAAGGGTCGACATCATTAACTTCATTATCCATTTCATCCGAAACATCCATCTTCATTCTTTTTGTGTATAAAAATGTTTTTCAAATTCTAATACATTTCCTGTGTTTTTGTTTTTTCCTGCTTGTTTCTTGGCCTTTTGAAGTAGTTGATGCATTCAGTTTACTAAAAATTAAATTAGTCGTGATTTTTAAAGATTATTCACATAACTAAAGGAGTATTACTAATATAATAGCCCAGGCCTCTCGGTAACGCTCTGACGTCACCAAAAATAAAACTCGCGCCATAGCACTGCAAGACTTAAATAGCATTATTTCATTGTTAGAGAACCTAAATTTCAGTAATTTTAAATTTAAAAGAGTAATTGTCGTTCTAATTTCAAATTTAATGGCTCTAAAATAGTGAAATAAAATTTTGCTATCCATTGATATAAAATTTATCCCGCTATGATCAATAGTTCCCGAGAAATTTTTAAATTATATTAATCATATATATTTCAAATTAATTTCCGTTTTTTAATAGAAAGTAGTAAATTACGTCAGTGGTATATCATGCGCGTGATATAATTTGGACGCCACGATGTATCTAATTATTTAGTACACTCGTGATGATATAATTTGATAATATTTTTTGGCAACGTTAAAATTTACACAAAGACATCTGAAGTACAAGGAAAATTGTTAAACAACGAAAAATATTTCACAATGAATGTTGTTTTCCAAGAGGTTTTTTGAATAAAGAAATATGTAAATAAAAAAATATTTCCTGTCATAATATATATGTTTATTTTATTTGTTTTCAATCAATGATAAACATTTCTCTCGCATATATATCTATTTAAACACGTTAGATTTGACGGGAAATCTCTCGAATGAAGAGCCAATTTGCACCCGTCATACCATGACGGGTGATTTTCTAGTACAAAATCATTTTAATAATTAATAGAAAGTAGTAAATTACGTCAGTGGTATATGATGCGCGCGATATAGTTTGGACGCCATGATGCATCTGATTATTTATTGCTATCGTGACGATATAATTTGATAATATTTTTTGACAACGTTAAAATTTACACAAAGACATCTGAAGTACAAGGAAAATTGTTAAACAACGAAAAATACTTCACACTTAATGTTCTTTACCAAGAGGTTTTTTGAATAAAGAAATATGTAAATAAAAAAATATTTCCTTCAAAATACATATGTTTATTTTATTTGTTTTCAATCAACGTTAAACATTTTTCTCGCATATATATAGATTTAAACGCGACAGATTTGACGGGAAATCTCTCGAATGAAGAGGCAATTGCATCCGTCATACCATGACGTGTGATTTTCTAGTTATTAATAACAAGGGCGAATCAGCTGGTTGCCGAAGATATACAATAAATGTAAAATATTTAAATTTTTAGTTTAATGTATCATAGAAAATGATAATATTTACTCATAGCAACACGCGTGTTTTACTAAAGAAATTCTAGGTAAATTACAACTATTAAATATACGACTTTCCGACCCAATTAGGATAATCAATTAGAAGACACGTGCTTTGAAGGATCGGCAAGTCCAATTTCGGCTCAAAGGAAAAAGGAGAAACTGAAAATCAATAACTCTTACCTTCTCCAGACGAAAAAGCTTTTCTGCAAATGATTCGTCAGCTATTTCCCATGAAATGTCCGGTTTCGCGGTTTTTCACGATTCGCTTCAATTTGTGGGGATTAAAAGTTTCATGAGTCTATCTATTTTTACTTAAAACATATACTTCGGCTACATTTTATCTCAGTAACAGCAATATATGAACATGTAACTTTTAGTTTCTATTATAATCGTGTCTGAATTGTCAAGATAACCGAGGATTTTAATAATTTTATAATCATAGGGGAGGATCTTCCGAATATAGACCTTCACCTAGATTGGACCGGTATCGCAATATCTATTAAATGTTTGGCCGTAAAATAGGTAGCTCATGTAGCAATGATGTAAATGAAATTTATGCATTCATTTTTTTAGGAAAGTTCTACGTGGCTGTAGTTACAGAACAAGTGTTCAGATTTAGATATCATCAATTAAATATTTTATCGAAAAACTAATAGCGCTTACGCTGTTTTAAAGTAAGTTTCAAAATTGTTTCAAAATTGGGAAAAATATTGTATAATATTACTTTTGCTAATTTTATGATATTATACAATATCATGTGCTACTTGGGATATTGAGCTATTTAAAGCAACTGGACTATTATCTCGATTTAGAGGAATACCCCGGAAAGCAGTTATAATCACCAATAGTCCCTCCTAAATTGGAATTGGAATAAGCCAAAGAGAAAAAAAAGAACATTAAAAACTTCACATGTTGGTTCAAAAAGAATAAAAGCTCATGCTACGTGGTTTTGAATGGCACGTGTTTTAACGAACGAAAACGAAGAAATGATGTACATGCCAAAATATCATACTTGGGTTCATACATTGTGTACTGATGTGAATCTGAGAATCAAAAAACATTTTTTTCTTTAATATAGAAAGTAGTAGTCCAATTTGGGAAACCAGTTTACTTAACTGGACCGATGACAAAATTTGTTTTGCTAATTGTTTACTACTTTAAAATGTATTTCTTGAAAAGTTAATTAATTGTTTTGAAGATAAATAATCAACAAAAATTTCATTTTTCACTTTCATTTTTATAAAAATCATTTCTCTATCATTGTAACATTAAAAAAGGTTCAAGTGTTCTAAATTCGTCAAAATTTTCTTACATCCGAAACTAAATTCTCCTATATTCTAGTAAATTGGCATTTTCTTTTTGGTAAATTATTTGTTTAGAGATTTTAATATCGCGTTTCTGCGTTTGCTAAAACAATTTAGATTGAAAAAATTTCTTCAAGAGTTAAATCAACAGTAATTCTTAACTGTTTCGAAAATTTTACATTTATTAAATCTCCTAATTGGATTAAAACCTTGTTAATTCTATTACGCAATAATTCTTAATTTTTAAAAAGTTACCCATTTGCTTTTAATATTGTAATTCTGTTCCTCAGAGGTAAACTCTCTTAAATCAAATTTTGTTAATATTCATGTTTTTATCGTATTGTTACAAAAATCGTGCGGTGTGAGTTCGGTGAAAACAGTCCAACAAGCAGGATAACGGAGAATAACTCTTTATTGTCGACTATTCAGGAAATTACGAAGCGTAGGTGACAGGAGAAACAGCACTTGCACAAATTAGCAGTACAAGCAGACAGCAATTCAGCAATAAAAACAGCAATAACACGAACAAAACGCTCAGCGTCTAATAGCTGAACAACTCGCAATGGGAACAAAACTTCAAAGAGAGATTCTTCGAACTCTGAAGACGCTCAAAGGCGATTGTCTCATCTCAGCAACTCCGGGCTTATGCACCTTTTCTGACAGGATGTGACGTCACATAGAATCATCTAGTAAATTCTGTATGTCTCCGCTCCTAATAGAGATATCGAGAAAATTCCAGTGTTTTTAGGACTTTCATTTTGTCATCAAAGTCGCCAAATTTGACGCCAAGTCGCCAAAATGGTCAGCACGTTTGTCGCCAAGGTAGGGGTCATTGGCCTCCATCCCCGATAGGTAGTAAGAACCTCCATAAATGTCTCTTTCCAACCATAAGACTAACATTGTAGGAAAGCGACATTACATGTTCGTAACAGTATTTACAGCATTCCGACCGTATTTTCGGATGGGAAAAGTGTCGTACCCGTAGGTCGAAAAAATAAAAACAAATGATAACCTCTTTCAAAAAATAAATTGGGCCTTGAAATTTATTTTTTGGAATTCCATTGCGCTCTGGAGCTTCTCTTAGCTCTGCTCTAAAATATTAGGGGACCGTGGTGGTGCAGCAGTATGGTCTCAGCTTGGGGGTCGGAGGGTTCCAGGTTCGAAACCAGATTTCGCTGAATATCCGGTGTGTATGTATGCCTGTTGCACGTTAAATAATACTTCACTTATACTAAAAATATACTTAAACTTATACTTATACTTAAAATATACTTAAGGAGCCAAACGTCCTCCCACTGGTGAGGTGTGGAAGTTTGGAGAGGAGGTGCCAGCTCAGGCGTCGGCTTTGTAATCTGATCGAGGTTCAAAACTACGGGGTCCGTCCCAAAATAGTTCTGGTGTTGCTTCAAAACGGGACGTTAATATAACTAACTAAACTAAACTAAACCTACAAAATGTTAAAATTGTCACTTAAGAAAGTTTACCTCTGACATACAAAATTATTTTCGACATTCCACTTGCATGAATATGGCAACAAGCGATCACATGATAGAAATGTTGAACGCTGCATCGCAACTTTTCTGCTTAACATGTCCAACTTGTGTGTGAACCCATCCATAAAACATATTCTTCGTTATTAATTGTACACACTGAAAATATTGTAATTAATATTTAGAAATAATAAGTATTTTCCTTACAGTAAGTATTCTCCTGAAATACTGCACCATCAGAAATTTTCCTCTGCGTATGGGCTGGTACAGATGTTATAATACTCAGCCATTAAGAGCTTACTCCTCGTTTAGAATCTAATCTGTCCGTCCCGTCATTACCCTGTCGATAATCCTATCCTCACTATCCTATTGTATCTTTCCGTGTGTTATGGCTTTATTCATTGATAATGAGGTGCAGATAAGAATAAGTAACACCACGGGCGGTAGGAAGGTACCGAAAATTTTTGAATGACATGGGAAAGGTAAAAATACCTACTTATTTCTCCACCAGAATTTATAATTTGAAATTTTGCTTAAAAGGTTAATCTACAGTATTTTAAAAATTAGATTCAGGGTCGGATTAAGCCCTCTAGGGGCCATTAGGCGATGTAAGTCTCGGGGGTCCACCTTTTCCCTCTCCAACTTCTAAAACCAGATATTTTAGTATTTATTTTAATTTAATCTCTATATAAGCAGTTTTAAGTAGCAAATTTTGACGAATTGAAATAGTAAACCATTTAAACGATCAACTTTCAAGAGTTGATTTCAGTATATCGGGTATAAACAAATGCAAAAATTAAATTTAAAAGTAATTTTATACCAAATAGTAAAAAAATGACAAAATTCTTTTAACACAATCGAAATACTGTTTAATTATAGGATCGGAATTTTTTTTAAAATTATATAGAAAGAAACACATTTTTTAAAAATTTATTCAGCAAAATAACGTGAAACTTGCAAAGGACAGTTAATTAGGAATGTTGTTAAAATAATGTTCCAAAATTTAAAGGATGCTTGATTTTAATTTGAATAATGTTTTTTAACGGCCTTTGTAAATTAAATGAAGACAAAAAATTAAATTATACTGAAAGTAACACAAAACTAAAATAATTTTTTTTAAAAATCTCGAGGCCTCGGAGTCCCATAAAGTTGCGGGGTCTATAGGCAGTTGCCTACTTTGACTATTTAATAATCCAGCCCTGATTAGACTATGTGTCATACCCTTCCTGGCACTAGCCGTTCAAAAATATTGAATGATCGGTTCTCCGCAGATACGGGTACTGTCGTCTGTACAAAACAGTCATTACCGGCCCATGCACAAATCCCTCCCTAAGAAGGTACCACCACAAAGAACCTCACCCCGTCCTGCAAAAGCATCCGGGTAACACGTGAAAGGCCGGCCGCCACGACAGTACAGTCAGGCACTGACATTCCTGCATTATAGTCCCCATTACGAGCGGCTCATGCAGCAACCCCCCGTTTTACAGGGGTACGACCCGTCTTCGGAGCTGGCCCCAAAGAGCCACACCACCATTATTGTACCATCGGGTTGGCGAGAGTCAGCTTACTTATACGGCGAACTCGCGGTGCCCCCCCCCCCGATGGGGACCCTAAGAAAGTACGTCTCACCATCATCCATGGGCCCATTAACTAGGCAACACCACCACCACTGCTGCACCCCTAGTGGAAAAGAAGACCGCGGTGGCCTAGTGGTAGGGTCTCGACCGACCCGATTCCACTGAAGATCCGCTGTGTATGGGGCCTGTTGCACGCTAAATCATACGAAGGAGGCCAAACGTCCTCCCGTTGGTGTGGCGCGGAAGTTTGGAGAGGGGGTGCCAGCTCAGGTGTCGTCCTCGTCATCTGACCGCTGTTCAAAATTACGAAGTCCGTCCTTAAATAGCCCGGGGGGTCCTCAAAACGGGGGTGTCACTTAACCCAACCAAACTTCAAATTTTGGGGTGGCCCCCCCCCCCTTATTCTAAAAGCCAATTCCTTACCATGCATTGACTCGTCTTTAAAGCGTGCATCGTCACTTTTGCTATTTAAATCTGTACTTAAGTCAAATTAGCAATACTTTAAAAGACAAAACTCATTCGGACATTTTTAACCCGTTCTTAGTCGGCGTCGCACGTCATACTTGCAGCTATTTTGTGCCTTTAAGGTTGGCGTCGCATGTCATGCGACGAAGAGAAAAATTGCATCGTTCGAATTCGTCGCTACTTACGCGTCTCGTTAGATCGTGCGCTTATTTTTTGTATTTCTGAACATTGCTAAGAGAGCTAACTAGTCCTTGTTTTAATTTCAAACTTGGGTGCATGGCAGGGAAAACTGGAGATCAGTGAACGGGATATCACATGTATGACCACCAGTAGGTGAAGCAAAAACTGCTTACCGACAAAATTATTTTGCATTTTCGAATTCAGGATAGAACATATTTTAATTTTCAGCAATAAAAAAAAATGCTTTTTTTGGGTCGGAAATTCGAAAAAATATCCGGCCAAGAATGGGTTGAGCATTTCTGTCCTTTTTTTCCTTATATGAATTGAAATTACAATAAATGTCCCAGATAGGATGTGTCACCTAATTAGGAGGAAAAATAACTTCGTAGATCGAGAGGGTTAATAAAATCTCCCTAAATGCAAATATTCCGAAAACAGTGTGCATCGCATAACTTTCTAATGAGATTGCGCATTCTACTATGGACATTTATTGTTGTTTCAGTTCATATAAGATCATAAAGGAAACCACGGATACTTAATAGTGTCCAAATGATTTTTGTCTTTTAAAAGAATTGCTATTTTGACAAAAAAAGGCGCCAAACACAAATATCCCCACACCAATATGTACTGATAAAATTTTTAGAAAAAGTCTTGCATCGAAAAAGATTGATTGTGGACCTCCCTTCCACTCCCTTCTTTACCAGAAAAAAGTATTCTGTGCAAGAAAAATTCGAGTCGAACTCATGAAGTTCATGAGACAGCACCTCCCAGATGCGGGAGAAGAATTTCAAGCGATGTAGAGGATAAAAAAGAGAAGAAATGGCAGCCCTTTCGTGTCCCGTAATCGCATTTTGCGGCCTGGCTCTTCGGGGAACACTTGAAAAGGCTCTCTCTTTTCCAAATTCCTCCCTCCGTGTGACAGCCACTTCCCGCCTTCAATCATTCCTCTCGTCCATTTTGGACGCTAACGCAATAAACCTTTGTAGTTAATAAGCATAATTCGATAAGGTGGGGAACGAATTTATCTCCCCGGTTACACGATGCCGGAGATAAATTTTTAAAGCTTGCGTCGGAGAAGGATGATAGTTGTTTTTGAATTGCGGTTTCGTGTTGATCGAAAGTTGGTAGAGTGAAACATGAAATGGAAATTTACTTCGAATGCTTCGTTTGCTGAGTGTGTTATGAAAAGATAATGTTTTATAAAGAACTTTTTAATGACAGAATAAAGCGAGTTTGGACTAGAAATCTGTCGCTTCATGCAAGGAAGAAAGATAATGATCCCTTCATTTATTCATTGACATCGTTATTGGCTAATGAATCACAACCTACGGGGAAATTCCATACCTAACCAAACCATTTATTTTCCCCTCAAAACTACTAATTTTTACTTTACCTACGAATTTTTAGATAGTAGTATGTGTATTCAAGAAAACGCACATTTCTGTGGTTTTTATTCATTAGTGAATAGAAACGTGCTCATACGTGAAAATAAATTTTCAAGTGGTCTTATATTTTCCAGAAGAACACTTTTTCTTCAGTATATTTGATGTTGACTCCAAATAAAAATGAAATTCTAGGCAGAATTTTTAAAAATTTACTTTGGTAATTAGAAATGCTTTAAGAACCGTGGCTGAAACTTGTGGGACAGTCATGATGTTTCGGTCGTCCACAACTAATTCATAATTAAATAATACCCTTCCTACATCTGCATTAGTGCCGAGCAGACATAGAATATATTTGATGATTATACGATAGTGCGCATGATTCAAATTATTGGTGTGAAAGTGAACAATTCCAACCGCCAAATTTCGATTGAAACATTGCCGTGTTCTATTCAGTCACTTTTTTAGGAAAGGGAAGGAAAGGAAAGCAACCCACACCGACCCAGCTTACCCGAAAGGGTGTGAGGCCCTTAGTGGGACGGTGGGGAATAATTATAATTGAACAGAGGAAAAAAAGAGAGAGACTGCCGTTAGCACGAAAGAGAAAAGTCCCCCAGTCTCCAGGGACAAGAAGAACTGGGTGGATTTAGGAAACACAAAAATATAATCCCTTATTATACAATAACTTAGACAACAATACATCAAACTATTGCACATACTACACCCCAAAACAGGGGTGGAATTTAAATACATCTCAGAATATTCCTGAGTAATTACATTATTACAAAATATCAATTTGCAATGTGACCGAGACAAAATAAAAAAAATCGCAAAACTGTGTGGCTGGGGAGAAATAAAGAATACAATTTCCGGGGGTTGAATTTATAAAAACGGTTTTTTTTTTTCATTTCAAAGGCACTTTAAAATCCATATAGAAAACTGATTAAAAAAACCCGAAAAAATTCAACCCACACAAAGAAACACACAAAAGGGTAGTTTTTTTAACAGCCCCACCCCCACAAAAATGACACATCACATGCCAAAACAAAATGTCACTGAAAACACAAATAAAAAACTTTTCGAGAATTCAAAAAAAATCTAATGTAGCTAGAAAAAAGTGGGGGTTAGCTGGCTTCTGTCCGAATCGTATACATGTGAGATGTATTGTGCGTCATCGCCGTGCCCAACCACTGGACCGATTTGACAATTTTTATTTCATGTGGCAGCTTATGACCCCTAAATATTGTTACAAACATGGAAAGTCGCTTCCCAGCAATGTGAATCTTATGGTTGGGAAGAGAGTTTTACAGGGATAAGTATGGGATGGCTAGCAGCAGCCACGTCTGGTTCCCCGACCTTGGCGACAAATTTGGCGACTTTGGCGCCGAAATATGGGATTTCAAAGGTGCTGGAATCTTCTCGATATTTCCATTAGGAGAGAAGATACGCTTGAATGTACTAGAAGATTCCATGTGACGTCACGGCCTGCCGCGGAAGACTACATAAGGAGAGCGCTTGGATGATGGAGTGTGTGTTGATCCTTTGGGAACGGCTTTAGAGTTTCGTCCGCAGTGCGAGCTAGGAAGCTGGTGAGCTGAGCGCTATTGAAAGTGCAGTTATTGTCGTTACTAGTTATTTTCTGACTGTTTGTGTTGTTAAATATCAAAGTGCTGAACTGTTATTACCTGTGAATTGTTGTCTATTTACATTGATAATCTGTGCAAGATCTATTGTTTCATGTTACCTGTGCTACGTGTTTTCCTGCACATTTGTGAATAAACCTTCATTCTCCATTATCCTGAGTGTTAGACTGTTTACACCATACACCCACGGAAAGACTTTTGAAACAATATATCATCAAGGGTCCCCTGCTCCCCACCACCCTCTATTTTCGAGAGAAATCGAAAAATAAAAGTTTGCAGAGTCCCTCAGCCTCTACAACAGCCAATTTATGTCACCGAGTTGCAAGCGTAGCCACAGACTATTAATATTACAGGCGAACAGCTGGTCGCCAAAGGCGGCTGGTATATACTGTAACATCGGACTCAGAACTAGCCAATTTTTATATCAAAAATAGATTTATTTAGCTATAAACAAAATGAAGTCTTTTTTATCGTACAAGCAATTTGAAGAACTGGTTTTTCAAGCTTGAAATATAAACAATCACAAACATTCACATTACGTGGAGTCTGTGCATCGAGAAACAATACATTGAAAACAACACTGGTAAAGCCGTCTTAGTCAGTATTTAAAATAACAATTCGTTATTTTAAACACTGACAATTGAAAACAATTCGTTACAATACTGGTTTGGTCACAAGACCGCATACCAAATTTTATTTATCTAAATCATTGCGTTTTTAAATCCTAGTATTCACATTCCTGCAAATATACAGAACGGCCAAACCATAGACTGATTTTGGTCCAGAATTTGATATACATCTACAATTCCATTCTTACAACTATGTACTAAGTTTTAGCAATCTAACTTTATGTGTTTTTTAGACATCCTTTTTATATGCACACAGACGGATAGATTTCGGACTTCCCTTAGACGGATTCCGTCCAAAATAACATTTAATAGAAACCAAAAAATTTGGTGTAGGAACAACGTACCAAATTTCATCCGTCCAGATCGTTGAATTTTTGAGTTATCGAATTTACAGACAGATAGACAGAACGCAGCCTCTTGCCCTTGTACCTTATGAAAAAAGATTCCAAGAGCACACAGTGTTCCCAGGTGGTCATTCTCCCAAGTAATGTAGATCGACAGGCAGACAGACATAATTCCAAAAATGTTTCTCGTATTCGGGAGACTTAAAATGTGGAAATTCCTCAAAATCTCGGGGTTGAACTGTACAGTAGTTCAAACATTATATGAAGTATGCCTTCCTTTCAAAACAACACATTTAATCTCGACTTACAGATAGAACAGACACTTTTTTAACATGAAATATTTACAATCTATTTACAAAGAACATCACATAAAATAAATAATATCGAATTCTCTCAAACATTTCTTTTCCATTGTTGCCAGGCAACGTTCACAAAAACAAGAAAAAAATCCTATTTTATTTCTATTACTTTTTCATACATGCTCGTGCCAAACGATTTTATTTTACTAATTTAATTAGAAATAGTTTTAAAACATTCTTAGAATGGATAATTTTTCGAAATGTTTTTTTATTTATTTACAATTATCACAACTCTTTCTCTTTTTCAATTCCTACTATTAGTTCACACTCTCCCTATATATATTTATTTATATATCTTGTTCAAATTTTCAATTGTTAATAAAATATTTTTTATTCATCCACTCAAATTCAAATACATTTTTTAAAACTTGTAGTGGATGACACTTGATGTTAATACAGTTTTTTCAAGTATTAATTCATTAATCAAATTTAATTAATTAATTAATTAGATCGCTGGAAAAAAATCCTTTCTTTTTAGTTCACACTGTTAACTATTAGTTCATCTGTTTCAACGAAAAATTTTACATACACGTCAATGATTTCGCCGTTGTGAATTTTTAAAATGATGCAGTGATAACCGACGAAAGCAAATGTGATCTCAGAAATGTAACTCACGGTCCTTTACTTTAAAACGTTACTTTTTTGCCACTTAATTTGTGATTCTGTCATATGTATATACATATTTATATTAATTGTAATTATTTAATAAAAAGTAACTAAAATAAAAATTTCCTTTGTTGACCTAAGTAGGAATTGACTTAATTTTTTTTATATTACATGTTATGCTTCATATACGAGAAATTTAAAATTAAAAGTGGCGAAGTCTCAGAAGAAAAAGCAATTTTGATTGGTTATCAAGAATTTTACTGATGCTTATTGAGAGATTTAAGTTGCATAACAACCAAGTTCAATCATTTTTGGCCACACTTTGTAAGTGGAAGTATAAATACGGAGGGGTATCGGAGCATTCTCCCGATTTTATCTTATTGCAGTGTTATCTTTTTACAACATTTTGTACCGAATAGAAGCGTGTAATTGCTTAAAATTCAATTCTTCTATCTTGTTATATGATTCTGAATATTAAGGTCACGAAATCGTTTCAGGATCGCTTTGTTTTCCCTGTTAAAGACAGTTGATTGTATTAACAGCGTTCCACCGGCTTAAAGTTTTTCGCATCATGGTTTTGTCTTTCCTGTCACGTTTAAAAAGTGTAAATATAAAATAAGACCTATATCTTCATAGGATTATCGTGCCATGCATCTTCATTTTTTAGAAGGTGTTGTATTGCATTTCAAACATAAGATGAAGTACAATGATGTCTTCCTTCCAAAAGAACACATTTATTCTCGACTTATACAAACAACAAATATTTTTTAACAGGAAATATTTACAATCTATTTAAAAGAACATTGCACAAATCAATAACATCGAATTCTCCAAAATATTTTTAGCAGGAAATAGTTACAATGTATTTGTAAGAACACTGCACAATTAATGACGACGAATTCTCCAAAACATTTTTTTCCATCGTTGACAGACAACGTTCACAAAACAAAAGCAAAAAAAAAAAAAAACCGTGGCTTTGAAATTCTATTTCTATTACTTTATGATATATACTCTTATCAAACGATTTTTTTTTAAATTTTATTAAGTTCGTTTTAAAAATATTGTTAGAACGATAACTTTATGAGTATTTTATTATTATTATTCACAAACTATAAAATCACCCGTCATGGTATGACGGGTGCAAATTGCCTCTTCATTCGAGAGATTTACCGACAAAATTTGACGTGTTTAAATAGATATATATACGAGAGAAATGTTTAACATTGATTGAAAACAAATAAAATAAACATTTGTTTTATGACAGGAAATATTTTTTTGTTTACATATTATTTACATATTTCTTTATTCAAACTATATCACGCGCATGATATACCACTGACGCAAATTACTACTTTCTATTAAAAAACGGAAATTAATTTGAAATATATGATTAATATAATTTAACATTTCTCGGGTACTATTGATCATAGCGAGATAAATTTTATATCAATCGATAGAAAATTTTATTTCAGTAATTTAGAACTATTAAATTTGAAATTAGAACGACAATTACTCTTTTAAATTTAAAATTACTGAAATTTAGGTTCTCTAACAATGAAATAATGCTGTTTAACGTCTCGCAGTGCTATGGCGCGAATTTTATTGTTGGTGATGTTAGAGCGTTACCGAGAGACAGATCTGGGCTATTATATTAGTATTGTAGCACTCCGCTCATGTTCACTCACAGAGAGGCGCAAGCGAGTGACGTATCTTATCACTCCGCCATTCAACCAATCGCATAAGGCGAACTCGCCGATGTATTTCCTGTCTCGGAGAGCACGGTAGAAACTAACCAGAGTCCCTCCCAGCGACAAGGCGCGATGTTGATCGTTGAAGAATAAAAGATATATTTTTTACATAATTTAATCGAGTGATCCTTCTAAAACCTTCTGATGGATTCTTATTAATATATTTATTTATGGATAAGACAATCGATCCTCGACAGTATTATCACAGTGTTATATCCAAAGTAATGCGTCTACCAAATTGTGAATCATTCTTTCCGTCTGATATATCAAAAACTAGCAGGAATCTTCCCCTTTCGACTTTCTCTTACTTTTCCATAATATGATGCATTTATATTTGTGTTTGCTGGTAGTATGGTGAAAAGAATCGAGAACACGTTTTTTTTACCTCTTTCTATCGAACGATTGTTTCTAACCTTTGATGCGTAACTACATTTTTTGGTGTCAAGATCGAGTATGCATTTTGAAACAATGCTCTTCCCTTTGGCCAAGCGGTCAAAAGGAGGAGTGGCCAAAAGGAGAAGTATCGATACAGATTAAGAGTACAGATACAGATCTGCATCAAATATGATGAGGATCTACAATTTTTATGTCAAAATCCCATACCAAATTTCATTTATCTGGCTTTATGCGTCTTTCAGTTATCGAGTTCGTATAAACACGGACAGACAGTCGGAAGAAAGTCAACCCGTTGCAGGATTTTGTCCAAAATTTGATGCAAAACTGCGATTATAGGGATAAAACCATATGAAATTATTCGTTTATATGGCTCATCGCGTTTTTGATTTATCGTGTTCAGATGCACATGGACGGACATGAAGACTTCCCGTACACGGATTTCGTATGAAATTTGACACAGATCTACAATTTTTTTTTATCAAAATCCCATACCAAATTTCATTTATCTGGCTTTATGCGTCTTTCAGTTATCGAGTTCGTATAAACACGGACAGACAGGCGGAAGAAAGTCAACCCACTGCAGGATTTTGTCCAAAATTTGATGCAAATCTGCGATTATAGGGATAAAACCATATGAAATTATTCGTCTATATAGGTCATTGCGTTTTTGATTTATGTTGTTCAGATGCACACGGACAGACATGAAGACTTGAAAGGATTTCGTATGAAATTTCACATACAACTACAATTTTGAAGTAAATCTGAAACAGATTTCATTCTCTTATCTTGTTCTGTGTTGGAAATATCATCTTAACAAACAGGCACACCAACGGACTGAGAGTTATAATTACAAAAATGGTTTTTGCCTGTCTCAGGGAGATCTAAATTGTGGATATTCTTCGAAATCTTGAGATCTAATTTGCAGTACTACAGTAGTCGCCGCTTGTAGAGATCACGGATATTAAGATCAATCGGTTGTAGATGGAATAACGTGGAACACATCTCCCGTATCTAAACATATAGAAAATCCGCCGGTTCTAGTGATCAATAGTTCGCTTGTAATGATCGGTTTAAATAATATGACGCCACAGAACTTGAGGTTCAATGACAATGAAGAGGGACCAGAGACCTTAATCACCATTAGTACAAGATACTCTTGAAGTCCTTCGTACATGAGGAAAATCAGTCCAATACAGTGCTGAATCTTCTGAAGTACACTATGCATATTGTGGTGTCGTATAGCCCAGTGTTACCGGGGTCTGATCAGAGATCAACAGACATAAAGAAGTCACAGAATTTCAGCATATCAAAATTGAATTAAATTCTTGAATAAATGGTTATGTACAGGTCAATTTACAAGTGATATATACATATAAGAAATAAGAATAACAAGTCCCGGATATGTATCGCGAGAGTCAATAACAAACGTAACTTGACTTAGTCGAAATTACCAAGGTGAGTTTACTCTCGTGAAGCTTTTTTATCACAAAGTTCAAGAACTATGAGAGTTCAGCAAACTGTAGCAACTCAGAGCGAGTTATGAAAACACCGAGGATCGGTATATGAAATTGAGGTTATCAGAACGCTCAATAAATTGCAGTAATCCACCACAGGGATACTTATAGCCAGGCTCTGACTAAAGTCTACTCAGGATGAGTAAGAGATACCGGTGTCAGTATATGACAACGAGGTTATACAAACGCTCGCTAAATTCGAGCGATCCACCAAAGGGATGCTTCTATTGAATGCGACAGCTCACCAAAGGAGCTAGTCCAGCCAAGGATTTGGCTACAATCACGGGGTCAAAAATACGCCCGTTTCATCTAAGTTCAGATCTCCTAAACAACACCACGGAGTACCTCTCCTCGTGTTTACTTCCCAGCTCTCGCTATCTGATCTCCTCTCTCGTCTCTGTCTTCCCTCCTTCTTAAACACCTACCCTCAGAGCCCAGGGGAGTGGCTGATGAATTAATTCTCGGCGATTCGTCCACCAGCTGGACAAACCACCCAACCGCAGTCGTGCGCCTTCCTTCCAGGTTATCATTGGAAGCGGTCGACTTTTAACTGGACGGCTTTGTCGGCTCCACTTGTGGGATCCACACAAAGGATACCGCACTCCTCTTCCCTGAACCCCTGTGGGTTTGCGTAAGACCGGGCCGTTTTTACGACTCGTTTTATGACTCTTACGCTTTTCCTCTCGGCCGCTCCGTGGGTTTCTTGTGTGGTCCGCTGCCGTGGAAACGAGGTAGGGGAGACGTCACAATATGAACGATTTATACAACTAATGCTTTGAAGTTACTCTTGAAAAATTTCTTAAGAAAGATTAAGAAATTATAAATGTATTTTTTCTTTAATTCTGTACTATTTCTTTTTCTATTTAAAACGAATGAGTACATACTAGCAATCCTGTGTGGTCTGTTTTTTTTCTTACAGCCTTGTATACATATAAATTTGAATCATTTTCAAGGCATATCGGATGCACTGATCACTACAAATGGCGTCCACTGAACCTCATTGTATGCTTCCCATTGCGACTAGTAAAGAAGAAAAAATAGACGGAATGCTGTCTCTGCGAAACGGTCGCTGGGATTGAGGGACGTAGAGTTACTTACCTTACTCAATGGTGACTTTCTGTGACTAAAGTAGTTCTATGTGACTATTAACTCTATAGTGACTATTAGTCTAGTGTGACTATGTGACTCTATCTATGCAAAATTCTTCGTAATTTTCAGCTCGACTGTGACTAAACCGTAATTCTAAATTCTAAAATTCTTTTTGCAATTTTCAATGTCAACCTTTCTCTGTCAAATGAAACTGAAACCAAATCTTTATGTTATTTGGTTGCGGATCTATAAGCGTTTAACTTTAGCGCGCAAAGCGTCATAATTTTATCCTTTCCCTACACACCACTAGACCGCTATGAAGAGACGTAAGTCTACGTCAAAAGAAATTGTCCAGTGTTGGCGAAGACGGGCTGTAATCTGACCTATAGAATCTATTCTGTGCCTGTTGCATTATTGGATACTTAGTCACTGTCAGTGGCGCGGCGAGGGTAAATAGAGTCGTGGAATATCATGATTTTTTTACCCCGCTGTCGTCATCAGTGGCATAGCTTGGTTAAACAGTGCCCGAGGCAGGGTACTTTTTCTCCCCCTCATCGTGTTTGAGAAAAGTGCTATAAATGCTTTAACGTTTTGTCAACATGGCCAGTGACGTAGTCAAAGTAAGGGGCGCCTGGGCATAATATGACTTTTTTTACTCCAGTCTTCATCAGTGTCTTAGTAAATAGAGCCGGGGTCATGGTATTATTTTTATACCTCATCATCATATTTCACTTTACTAAATGGCAGAAACGCATTAATGTTCCAAATCCATGGCACCCCCTAAAACTTGCGTCGGGGCAACGATACCCACTTTGCCCCCGCGGTCGCTACGCCACAGATCACTGTATCTAATGAAACAGCGAGTTCCGTTTGAAATGTGAGTGACTTTCTACACGATGATCGACATTTAACTCTAGGGAAGATATTCTTGAATGAATAGGGAAGATATTCTTCCCTATTCATTATTGATAGTTTCGTTCCCTGAAGGGACGCGCATCAAGGAAGTCCTTTTCTAGTTTCACACAGTATTACCTTCTTTGGATGCAAGTTCTACGTTGCTCTGGAAAATGGAAACTTTTGTTTCCTTCATGTTTTTCTGTAGGCATAGAATTGAAAATTATCTTCTATGCCATCGTATATTACCATTTCTTTCAGAAAAGGATAATGTTATTTGGAATAAAGCAAAGACTTATTTATTGAAATTCGATTCGCGAGTTTCTTCTAATTTATCTAATAAAGTATTCATGCATAAAGTAGCCTTATTTATTTATTTTTACTTACTTTAATCAAATGAAATTAAATTAGGATAAAATAAAATAAAATTAAATTCAAATTTAAAAATAAATTTAAACATACACTACAAAATTTAAACAACGTTCAAGTGGCGACATATTTTTATGAAGGCATTGCTTGCCCGATGGCTAATATTTTTTTAAATCAATCTTGTTAGCGGCATCATGTTTGTTTGTTCTTTTTAAAATATTCTTTTGTTGGTTGCTTGTCTTGTTCGTCTTTGATTGGGAAATTTCGGCCTATGAGAAGCTTTGTTAGACGACAGTCAAGCTTCTTACAGAAAAAATGAATCCATATCGAATATAGTCTATAGGCCTTGAAAAAGTGGACTAGAATGGATTCCTTTTTTGTTTAATTCTATGCTCTCGGAGTATTTTTCTTGGTTTTTACTTTCATAAAAAATACAAGATATACATAAGACATTACATACAATGTTACAGCAAATATAGACCAATTCGTGGGGGGAACCGCATTGACCCAAACGGCAATCATTTAAAACAACTAAGACTTAAATCGCTTAAGTCATTTAAGAAAAACTCAAAGTATTTCTAAAAAAATTTACAGAAGTTACTTAATTTTAAACGGTTCGTGACATTGAAGTATTGAAAGCTAAGGTAACAGATGGTATGTCTAGGGTTCCTCAACAAATGTTGGACAACACGTGGCCAAAACCAGAATACCTCCTCGACATTCTCCGAGATACAAAGGGGAAACACATTGAAATTTACTAAGTTAATTGATCTTGTTATAAGCTTCATTATATTTACAATTTATGAAAATAAGCATTTGTCTAAATATAATGATTTTTGAGTAAAAAATTTTTATTATGAGGGAAATACTTTGTGTCATACCTGTAGCGTAGTGACAGGGAGGTATTGATACCCCGAGCGCCAGTTTTAGAGGGCGCCATGGAGTTCAAACATTACTGAGTTTATGCCATTTATTAAAGCAAAATATGCTGAACAGGCATAAAAATAATACCATGCCCCGGGCGCCAGTTAGGTTTCCTAAGCCACTGATGACGATAAAGATAAAAAAAATGACGGGAGGCTGTCTTTTCAAACAGTCGCTGATGTTAAAAGCGTAGGACTACTTTACTCGCATGACTCTTTTGTTTCTCGAAGTTTCTGGTAAGGTTTTTTTTTAGTAACTTCTGTTGTTCCCCGTTATTTCTAAAATAAGACATTAGATATGTTTTTAACATATGTAGTTACCGAGATATAAAGGATCGCGTCAGCAATTCGTGCGTATTTTAGCTCCAAATTTGCGACTCAGTAGTCGCTGAACTACAATTCCGATTTTAAAATTTTTTTGCAACTTCTGTTGTTACCCTTTATCTTTAAAATAAGACGTTAGTTATGTTTTTAACATATGTAGTTACCGAGATATAGAGGATCTCCCATACCAAGTTTGGTGGCGTTTTGGCGTGTGAATCAATTTCTTCCCTGAGACCCCAATGGGAGGAACGTAGTCCTACGTTGAAATAAATGATATTTTGCCCCGGGGCAACACTAGCCATGTGAACAAAACGTTAATGCGTTTATGTCATGTTTTAAAGTCAAATACGATGAGCGGACGAAAAAAAGAAACCCGTGTGCCGTTCACCCAAGCTAAGCCACTGGTGATGACGGGGATGGGGCGAAAAAATCATATCATGACCCGGGAGCCACTTACCCTCGCTACGCCACTGACTTCTGTGACGTCCCAACCTGCGTATATTGCAGAGACCAGTTTCAGCACTTTGATTTGTCATCTTCTTTTGATGAATTTTGATATGAAAATATTATGCGCTAAATCATATTCATTTCAACATTATTTATCATTTGTTTTGTTTAATGACGGTTGAGAGGTATTTTAAAAAGAAAGTTGAAGACTCATCCCGGTTATAGATTTCAGCGAAACAACTCAGTTACTAGAGCTTCAAACAACTGAACTTTACTCGAATTGGTGGAGAAGGTTCCAACAGGACTCCTCCCCCCTCCCATACACACTCTTTCCTGACTTTCACCTTTAGTCAAGGTAGTGAAAACATGAACCTGCGTAATTATTATTTTTCAGAGAATGTGTGTCAATCACTTTTTTTCCTAAAGAAATAACTCTTTCATATTTTCGAATCTATTTTTGTACAAAAACAAGCCGTAAAAAATCGTGCAGTAAAAATAACGATAACCTTATAAAAATCGATGATAAATCAGTCCACTTGTCTGCCTCATCCCTTTCTCAAGTACTTGAGACGTAACCGGGTCATTCAAAAAACACTTTTCTTCGACTTTGATGATAGAAGAGAAACAAATAAATAAATTTAGGAGCTTGAATAGGGAAGAAAGAACAACAAACTGCTGACTGTTGCACAGTCCAAGTGATGCCACCTTTGGCCTCCAGATGGAGCCACTATCGACCATCTGCTCTGAATGGTTCCTATTGCTCGTCATTTGGGAGAGCGGCCGAGTGTACCGTTTGACGAAAACGAAATCGTGCTCGTGGAATAACGGTGTTAAAGAATAGTGCGAGTACTACCTGTGATAATCTTCATGATTTATTCAGTAAGTGGAATCTTAATTCAATGCATGCGTTTGTACTTCAAATTTATGATTCTGTTGTTTTTTTCTCCTTCGTGTTCTTATAAAATGTAAATTTCTTCATGAGGTATAAATTTAATTAATTTTTTCTCCCCGAACCTTGGGAGAAATAAGCTGAAAATTAAAATATTTTTAACCGATTAATTAATTATTTTTTAAATGTGTGAGATATTTTGGCGTTGGAAAGAATATTCGGAATTATAAAGTATTATATAAATTATTAAAGAAAAAAATTATTATTCCAAGCAAAGTAAAATTTTAAAATGAGTAAAATAATTATTTTTTATATACCTTGAGTTTAAAATTTTCAAACTATTAATTAATTATTTTTTATGTGTGAGATATTTTGGTTTTGGAAAGGATATTCTGAATTATAATATAATATAAAAATTATTAAAGAAAAAAAATTATTATTCCAAGTTAATTAATGAATCGCCGCGCCGGGCATTTGAATAAAACAAAATTAATAATTTTTAAAAATAAAATTTGCGAATAATTTTTATAAAAAACGTAATTATTAAGTCATTTGTTTTAACAGTTCAGGAAATAAATAAAATCGTGAATGCGGGCCATGTCATCCGTAACATCTGCTTTCACCAGCATTCTTTCAGATAAAAATAAATCTAAAACTTACAATTTCTTTATATGGAACAAGGAAATCTTTTTTAATTTTTAAAATTGGTCCCAAAATTACTCTCTAATTTGTAGACGACAGCGTTACTAAACATAAAATATTTCTGTTGACTTAATTTTCGAAAATTTCTCGTTATAAATATTAACTGTTTAATGGATAATTTTTTTTAAATATGAGGTTATCTTCCATTTTAACTATTTTCTTTTGGTGATGCTTACTTTACGTGATTTTTTCGCTCTTTTTTGTAGTATTTACTAAATCTTTTTTTTTTTAGAATGGAAATAATAAAATTTATGAAAGTTACTATTAATTGACAGAAATATCTTCTTATTAAAAATGAATAGTTATATACGGAGCGGATAATATTTTTGTTATTTCAAGTCAGAGACGGGGGAAAAAACCTCGAAGAAGTGGACATCATATTCTTTGTAGCGAATTCTCTACGATTTTAATGCGTAATTTATGATGTAAAAAATTATTTAAAGTTCAATATTTGATTTCATGGCATTGTAGTGACATCGTTCTGAGGAGAGGTTTGCCATCGACTAAGAGGGGTAAAAATATATGAAACGACAAACTTTTAGAAAGCTATGCGATAAATTCTTACAGATTTAAAATTTTTCTTATATTTAGGCATTATGTGAGTTGCCACTTTTGAGATGGGAGAGACATACTAATTGCTTTTCTTTAAAAATACTTGGAGCTACATAGTTTTGTCAACTATTATTTTATTAGTTGACGACCGTAATATATCTCCATCAAAATTAAAATGGGACTTTTTCTCTAAGCATTTATTGACGTCGCCTTTTTCTGTTCTAGAACAGCTGATTTTATGAAAATTCACATTCACCTTGATTAACCTTGAACCTACTTTACAAACATATTAATGTATTCCCCTTAAGTTTTATATAAATTCTTGTAATATGATAGTGAACTGAAAAGTTGATGGAAAAAAATCTGAGTCAAATAGAAATTTTAAAATTTTTTGTTCGGGCTGGATTTTGATTCATTCCTGAATTTCGGAAATATTTTGCTCCTATCTGAATTTTAAGATCAAAATTATCAATATCTTTGAACAATAAATAAATAAAAATATGTTTTCTTTTATTCATGCATATGAAACGTAGGAAAAGTAATGAAGAAAAAATTTGTAGACATTTTTTATAAACTTCATTATATAAGAAAATTTCTAAAAATATGTCATTCAATATTGACTATATTGTTCATTCTGTTTTAATACCATTATACTGGTAGAAAAATGTAATAACGCATTCATGCTAATTTTTTCAACATTAAAAATCCGAAGTTTACTACCTTCATTTTTCTGGTTTGCTTCTTTTTTTATGACGTCACTTATAGTATGCGGTTCAAAACGAATGAGTATGTGATATTTAAACAGAAGTTCTTGATAAAAATTCTCTGAAAGTATCAAAAAATTTCTTTTTTCTGCTGGGTTTTACAATTAATATTTTTCTTGGCATTTTGATGTTTTCCAGAAATAATTTCGGAAACTATAATAGGAAGATAACTATTTTTACACCATCTTAAAATTCAAAAAATGATATGTTCATTGATGCCAGTTCGATTGTCGATCTATTTCTTTCTTTGTGACTTTCACAATTCAACTACAGCCAATATTACTAGTTGCGCTTAGAAAAATACATTTACTGCTTTTAGGCCGGAGTGGCAACAATAATATGAATAAACGCAACAACTAATGTAAATATTATACTGAGTGGCAGCGAACAAGTAAATCAATGAAATCATTAAAAAAATAAATTTTCATGCTTTTTTAACCAAATCCGTTGACGCATTCGATTCAAAATATCATACTGATTTAAAATTATGGTGTGAGAACCACATGCTTAATTTCACCGATCTAACGCTCTGCGTTTTTTACTTAAATACAAGCGGACAGACATATAGACATAATCTACATAAATATTTCGTTTTTGCGGCTCGCAGAAAAGGAATTATTTAGCTATAGGATTTGGCAATATCTATAGCAATTGTTGGATCACGCGATTTCACTTTCCATACGTAAACTACTATTTGTACGTAGACTACGATTTGATTTCAGCCTTCTCTTCAATGAGTTAAACATGAATCTCAACCATGCACTTAAATGTTGTCGAAACAATGAAAGACGAACTCAACGTGCTAATAAATGAATTGAAAGCAGTTTTGAAAGGTATTTAGGAAGAAGGAGAAATTATTCGTTTCAACATGCTCAATGTGCTGGTCAGACTGTAAAATATGGCGCGATCGCCCAAATGGAATTTCTTTTGGGTGAATATTCGCCAAATATGGTAATCCTAGGACTTTTTCCCTTTATTTTTGGTGAGCTTCTTAACGGTTGGCACGACTATGGTGATTTTGGCGACGAGACCACACCGTATTCTTAAGTCTTACCATTTTATTTGCTAGTTTCAGAAATATTTTCTTTGGCCTCGTAAGAAGGGGAGGTCTAAAACGTCGATATCCATCAAAATCTGGAAGTCGAATTTTATTCGATTACAATATTCTCTTAGTATTTGTCTACAAGAAAGTTAAGAAGTTGCCATTTGTGGCGATAATTGAAATCGTGGATGGGGATGGAGAAGTAAAGAATAGATTCGACTTACCCCTATTAGCACAAGATGGCTGTACAATATTGCTACGACATCTTCACGATATTGTGCGGCATTCAGAATACCGAACAACAAGATAGAGATGCCGTACAATATCTAGTGTTAATAGCAGTGGCGTAGCGACCGGCGGACAAGGGAGTTATAGATGCCCCGGAAGACAGGCTTACGGGGCGCCGTGGAGACAAAATGTTAGTGCGTTTATGCCACTTTTTAAAGTGAAATTTCATGAAGGGGCGAAATATAATGCCCTGCCCGGGGCGCCATCAACCCTTCCTAAACCAATGATGAGGACTGGGGGCAAAAACAATTGTAATATACACAGGGCCCCAGTTACCTTCCTACGCCACTGGCTGATAGGGACATGTTCACTAATATGTCTTGACCAGTAAAATCGTGCGAAAGTTTCTCACATTCAACCCTGTTTACTCCCCTCCCCCCCCCCCAAAAAAATGATGTACTTTTCTGTTGGGTTGTTGAAATAAAATATTTAGATTAATTTTGCCTAACTGGCGTTAATTTATATGATTTATATTGTTCAGCTATGTAAAAGAGGGGAAAAAAAGGGTGAGAGTGCTGCGCATCCATGATGTCACAATGTCTGATCTACACAATGATGTTTTAACTCTTTGAACCGGGCTAGAGTGAGAATTCAAGTGCCTCAAAAACTGGAGTAAATTTTCATTCATGAAATCAGAATGAAATCCTCCCTTTCTCTACAGAAATTCCAGGAGGACGACACCCTCGGTTGCGCGATCAATTGTCAACAAAGAAAGGAACTAATTTTCTCCCGTAAAATTCACCCGGGCGCCCGAAACCGGCCTGTGTCGAATGAGGCGGGATAGGTATCATAGGGTTAACTCAACTAGGGATTTTAAGCAAAGTATTTTAACTTATACTGAGTATGCTATGTCAGAAGTCTGTAAGAAACTCCTATCCACTGATACCATATTCTACGCTGTAGGCTTTGCATTAGTACGCAAAGGGGGACGTTGACAACAGATCAGGACGTTTGTTCGTTAAAGCAATTTTTATGTTTCGGCGAAAAGCTATCAGATAGTACAAAGCATCGAATTAGACTAATGCAACGTTAGATTATTTGAAATATACTGCGTTTCGTTTTGCCAATGAGATAAATAGGGGGAGGGGAACATATTTTAACTTTGTAAACATCGCTTAATTTTCTCCTCGAATAAGTGCATCGCATTTACAACATTCGTATGTATAGAAATTCCAAACACATGTTAATATGATAATGTTTTCAGGCTAGAATACTTTCTGCAAATTGCGTAATGCAAAAATTGTTCAAAACACTCTATAGCGCAGACCTATAGGTCTACGCTGTAGAGTGTAGAGCGGACGAACAGCTACCAAATTTGGCACTTAATTACTTCTTGGAAAGTAGGCACTTATTAAGAAAAGATTTTGCAAAACTTTCATTAGATTTTTGATTAATTAAAAATTAATCTAAACGCTAGAGATCTTCTTTAACTCCAGATCATATTATAGCGTAAAAAACATGTTTGCACTTCTTTAAAGTTGCAAAATTTAGCTTTTCAGTAATACCAATTTCATTTCAGTGCAATTTTTCCCGTAATTTTAATAAATTTTCCAGAATTAATTTTAAGCACAATTTGCAACAATTCTTTTTACTGTTGTGATGAAGACCACCAACTACGAGTAATTTTTTAGTTGATGCTCAGTATGTTAAATTAAATAGAATTATTATTAGATCAAAAACGAAATTCGCTGCAACAAAATTCAGCTTATTAAGTTCTTACAGGAATTTTGAAATAATTATTTTCCATCATGTCATTGATATCATATTTCTGAGTATACTTGTGATAAATATAAAAATCATCTAAAATGTGGAATTACTAATCAAATAGTGATAATCATAGCAAACAGGGAATTGATCTTAGCAGCTATATATCTACTGACAAAATTTAACTGTTTTAAGTTTATTAATAAACTAGCAGCCTTCGGCGACCAGCTTGTTCGCCGGGAATATGTTTTCAATTGAATCTTGCATCATTTTATATTCATGGTTCTCTTAACAACGTGATTTTAAACTTCAGATTGTAGTAGATATTTAACCCATGTTCTATTATTGACCTTTGACCTCTTCTGTTTATTCTCTGCATAAATGCTTCTAATGTTGTCAAATAACTGACCATGTCATGTAACCTCTAATTCCATGTTGTCGGCACTACCTTAACTTTCTTATTCCTCTTGTAAAATATGCATTTGATTTCAACATTAAAATGATGCAGTATATTTTATGGCCAGCGGCATGTTAGCTGGATTAAAACACGCTGAGAAAAGGATGAAATTATGGTAACCTTAACCATTCAGCTTACTGGACATATTTCTTAATGCAAGTAAAGCAACATCCCGGAGAACTTGGTTTACAGATTTCACAAAAAAATAGGTTAAACAAAATATGAAAGCAAATGTATTAGGATATATTTCAGATTAAAACAATGAAAGAGAAATATGCAATTAAATATTTTTTAAACAATAAAAACGGTTTGAGTTGCGTTGCAATAATGAAAAGTATTGTTGTAAATTATGCCAAAAACATTTTTTAAAAATTATTAAAATTCGAGAAAACGTTGTGCGGCAACTTAATTGATATAATTGGAAAGGTAATTTTTTTTGTATTTTCAGATGGTGTAAAGATTTTTGTGCTGTAATATTTTCTGAAGTTATTAAGGGAAAACCTTAAAATTTTGCTTAATTTTTAATTAATTAAAATTTTATTCAAAATTTCAAAAAAGGGCTCCGAGGTGCATATTCCCATCCTCCAAAGTATGTCTGTGCCAAATTTCGTAGCTCTTGTTCCAGCGCTATGCCCTGAAGAGGACCAACACACAGACACACACATTCCCCTTTATTATTAGTAGAGATTATTGTTGTGGATCTTACATTAAACCAGTCAAAACAAAGGACTGCTAAAAAAAAGCAATTATATTTTATTTAAAAAAATAAAATAAGGTTTCTACTTTCCCCCAAGTGTTCATTTGGTAGACATTCCTATGAACTTTTAGCTTGGAGGAGATGCGTTTCTTCACTTTTTGCCCATGCATTTTTGTAGAAACTGCCAATCGTCGACCAAAACGACAGCATATTGGAACATTCATGTTTTCCCCTCGGGTTTCTTGTTTATGTGCACAATAACGCGCGTTTCCTGTTAAACTTTGTTGTGCGGTGAAGGGAGTTGGGTACGAATTTTGCATCTTTTGCTTTTTACCGAATGGGTCCAAAATTAGACAGAAATCAACAATTTTACTGTCAAGGTCACACACAAAATTTCATCCAGCTATATATATATATATATATATTAGTTATCAAGTTCACATACGCATGAATATACATACCGACAGGCACTCAACCTGTTGATGAATTTGGTCCATCATTTGATACATATCTATATTTCTTGTGATAAATCCGTATGCGAAATTTCCTTCATCTAGTTCGTTGATTTTTTCAGTTATCATTCTCATACCCAAAAATGAGAGATAGACAGACTTGCTTTGACAGTTGTCGTCCAAAATTTGACCGAAAACTACAATTTTGGCGTAAAAACCCGTAACAAATTCGTCCTTCCAGCTCGTTTCATTTTTGAGTTATCTTGCTCACGAACAGAAGGACATAATTCTAAAGCAGCCCATTCATATCTCTTCTAAAATTTCCATTTTGGAACACGGGAAGGAAAAAACAATCGTCGAGGTCGAAAAACATATGGAAAATAGCATAGCGGCTCGGAAAAGCTGGATTTCCAACGAAATCAAATTCCAGCACTTCTTGCTCCGTTTCTAAGTTGGGACCCTTAGCGACACTATGCGGCACGTCAAAGGCTGTGACTAGATTGAGACCCGCGACGAGGGTAGCAAATCGGAAATCCGCTGAGTGGGGGAAAGAGGGGAATCGAAGAGCAGGAGAGAGAAGATCGCTCCCCTCGACGGCCAGCTCACTTTGGAGCTTCAAATGAATGACGTGCCTGATGTTTCGACTTGAATGGGTGGAAAAAAAATCAGCATTGGGACAAATGGAATGGAATGGAGTGCAGATGAATTGCCGGCTTAACGGTTTCTTCGGACTCATGGAAGTTTAAAGTTAGACATTCACGATCAGTCCACTTCACGCGAATTCGGTTGCTCCGCGCCAAAACCGGTCGTCAGTGCAAAAATCTGATAACAATTGGCGTGGTCGAAAGTTTGAAAATCCAATTTCTCTTGAAATCCATTTGGACTGAAGGGCCATAAATGCTGAAACGCGACCGGCATAGATACGTCGGGAAGGCTGGGTGTGGCTCTCTCGTACTAGAGGAAATCGGAGCATGCGGGGTTTTGCGTGTTGAAGGCGAGGGAAAAGTATGCGCATTTGCGTTTAGATAGACCCATAGATTATGGGTTTGAGGTTTGCGTGGAGCGGCCAGTGAAGGACCAACTTAAATGGATGGGGTGAAAAATGGATCGGTATGGAGTGCCACCACTACATTTGCGTGGGCTGGAGTGATCGTAAATGTCCAGCTTAACAAGGGACTGTACTGTGATCGTCAAAGAATTTTACTTCTAGGTTTAGATGAATCTCCACGTTTTAGTCCTCTCTGAGTCAGAAAAAAACTTTCTGTCTGTCTGTAAACACTATAACTCAAGAACGGAACCAGTAAGACGTACCAAATTTGGCATGCTATCTTTACACCAAAATTGTAGATTTCTGTCAAGTATTGGACGAATTTCATTCACAGGAACGCTGACTTTCTGTCCTACCATTTGCATTTGTGCGCGGTAACTCATCAGTGCGACCAGCTAGACAGATGGAAGTTGGCATTCAATTTTATTACAGCAGGCTGGGGTTCACGTTTGAAAGGAGGGAGGTGGAAATAGGTGCAGTAACAGATCGGAGTGCCCGGGTTTGTGGTTTGCGCGGAGCAGTCGTGAATGATCTACTTAAATGGATGGGGTGAAAAATGGAATGGTGTGCAGTGATGTCACGCCATTTGCGCGGAGTGGAGTGATCGTGAATATCCAGCTTAAAACGCGGATATTAATCAAAATATTAATGTCGAATTTTTCTGACTATTTCAAAACTTTATCTTTGTGTACCTCGTGTACAAAAAAAGTAAAAGGCAAACCATTCCTTGAAAATAAAATATAATGAAATTTGAATGAGTAAAAGAGGAGTCGGTCATATTTTTGAAGAAATACGGTAGAGGATTGCACCTAGTTTTGAAACTACCGGAATACGACAAATATATAAGTTTTAGCACAATATGTTGATATAGTCTTACGAACAAAAATAGAAAAATAAAATAAACCGGAAGAGGAAACGGACTTGACTTCCGTACCTTCCAGATGGTTTCTTTTTCTCAGCTCGTGCGCTAAATAAATAGCGCGAAAACATTTAAGATATATAAAATGTTCTTAAATGAAGTTAGAAGAACAAACAAATAGTGTCCGATATCAGAATTTTGTTTCCCTTTTCACTTCAAACTTCATAGAAGGTACTTAGAGGTATTCTTTTTGACTTCGAAATATTCCTTTTCACCTTGCTTGTATTTCTTCATTCTTTTCTGACATATAATGAAGCTGAATTCGATTATTTCAATTTTGTCTTCCTATTCTTTAGCATTAGTTTCAAGATCTAATTAATATGACTTTATATAACTTATTAAACTGGTTAAAAATAATACAGAGCCCATCTTTTCACGTTAACACATGAACTAAACAGAACCACTCCGGCTCTAATTATTTTAAATTTGCTGCTGTTGACAGCTTTACTTGTCTTTAGACCCGAAATAAATATCTTTAATGATGTGGGACCAGAAATAAACAAAAAGAAAATTGCAGATAATCATGCATTTTGTGGTTAAAAATAACTGAAATGTAAACTTATTAAGCATACAACTTAAACTTTGCACCGTGAGACCCATTTTGACTCATGCTTCAGAATCTTGGGTCATGACCCAGAGACATGAATACCTTTTGGCGGTGTTTGAAAGAAAGATTTTTATGGTGGAAAATTGAGTGTGGAGAAGTTGATACAAGCACGATCTATCTAAGTCTGTTAATGATATTGAAACTATTAAATTTATAGAACTACAAAGATGGGATGGGCAGGCCATGTTATTCGCATGCCCGCTGAATGCACCCTTAAAAAAATGTTTCATCAAAACCAATGGGAAAGCGTTCTAGAGGAAAACCTAAAATTAGATAAATTGACTGTGTTGCAAGGGATTTTAATATTATTTGATCAAATAATTGCAGAAATGTCGCTGAGAACAGGTAGACGGAATAAACTCATTGGCCAGGGCTCGCTTTGGGTTGTCGAGCCAATGATGATGATTGTGCTATCTTTCCATGAGCGTTCATATCGCAGTTGCTTAAGATCAGTTTTAAAATTATTTATTTTTTCCATTATTGAGATAATCTGTCAGAGGCACGTGGAGATAATTTTGCAATGGCAATTCCGCATTGAAAGATTTCACACAAACACACACACACACTCAAAATTGGAATGTTCTTCCACTCGACTTCATTGTATAATTC